>OX031007.1:96977582-97185082 GCA_943735925.1 Pollenia amentaria
ATGAATTGCCAGTGGTTGGCTTTTTACAAGAAACCAGAATGGCGCATAAACTTTTACAACGAACTGGGCCAGTTTATTCAATACCATCGAGGGCTGCGTTCACTATACATAATAGCGGATTTTCGAGGGGCTGTTGTTAGCCAGCGTGCTGTGCTAATAGCACCGCAGCTTATACCAATTAAGTGGTGCATATTAAAGTTTTCATGACTCAAATTATCTGCGATGCTCCTCTATATTGCCGATGAATTTGGAATCTGGTTCTTTCACAATGATGATATGTTCTTCATTCACAACAACATCGCGTTACATTTGCCTCCGTTACTCTTTTCTAAGTTGGCTCTTTCGAAAGCGATACAAGTTAAGGTGCCCGTAGACGACATGTTTTTTACATCTGACTTGTCAAATTTTTCAATGCAAAATACATACATGTCGTGTGTTACCTTTAAAACATTGCATCTGTAAAAGTCAGAAGCAAGTCATCTGACAAAATTTCAATTAGAGCGTGCTCTATTTTCTTCTGACAAGCCATCTGACATTAGCTGTGTCAGACATCTATGCCGGGAAAAAACTGGCAGCGGCGGTACACTAATGAAGGAATCATTAGCCGGCTAAAGTTAATGTTTGACAATACCGATGTATGTATGATAATTTTACGATTGAATATAAATTATGCTCATATATATAAAGAAAAACGTTTTATTATAATATCGTAAATTGGTTTCTTCGAATTAAAAGAAAATATGTTAACCCTTTCAGGGTCAAAAATAATCTGAAAACTTCTAATTAAGGAAATGTGATGGCGCTGAAGCCAAAAAATATAATAGTTTTCGCCTCATGCAGCTCCCCTGGTTTTTAGGGAATGCCGAATATATTCAATAGTGACCTTCAAAGGTCCACAGAAAACCTTTTATTTTTGCAATATTTTTTTTTCAAGAAAATACTTATTTACGCATGTATCAATACTTAAAAATTTTTTTAATATCGCCTGATCCCCGAAATTATTATTTTTTTCTTTCTTCCTAAATCTAAACTTTTTACAAATTTCCTGACTGGGGTACGACAATGCACTCAATAATAAGCAAAGAAAGTCTATGTCTACTATAATAACAATTTAAAATATCAAAAGTGTACCTCTTTCAGATAAAACAAAAAAAAATATAATTAACTGTACATTTTTAAACAGCAAAAGTGCGTAGAAAGAGAGTACAATGCAATGTCGAATATATTCGACAAAAACACTGAAAGGGTTAAGATGGCTTAACTCGTTTGCTGCGCAAATAAACATTTTTGTGGCGGCAGCACGATATTTTGAAACCAAGAACTACTTTGGTTTCTGCAATAACTATGCGAAAAAACCATAGCTGGGGAATTTCAATTAGAATTAGAAATCATTACGATTAGAGAAATAAAATAATCTAATCATTAGAATATAGTTTTGATAAAAATTTCACATTACTAATTGATTTGATTAGAAATAATCAAAAATCTAATCACAATTAGTGACGATTAGTATTTCTAATCAAATCTAATCAAAACTAATCCAAAAAATAATTGATTAGATTTCTTGATTTTTTTTGATTAGATATGATTAGATTTGATTAGATCAACTATTTTTAACTATTTTTGTGAAAAGAAAATATTTAATTATCACATTTGTTGCTATATTTACACAATGTAACAGTTTTTGAATATTGAATATTGAAAATTAACATTAACAACAAAGTGAATCAGCTGTGTCAAGTGTTTAGTTTAAGAACAGGGTGCACCGTATGCAATTTTATGCAATATTCAAGAACTGTTACATTATGTAAATATAGCAACAAATGTGATAATTAAATATTTTCTTTTCACAAAAATAGTTAAAAATAGTTGATCTAATCAAAAATAATCAAGAAATCTAATCAATTATTTTTTGGATTAGTTTTGATTAGATTTGATTAGAAATGCTAATCGTCACTAATTGTGATTAGATTTTTGATTATTTCTAATCTAATCAATTAGTAATCGTCTAAAATGGCTAACTAATCATAATTAATCAATTTTTCAGCACAATTAAAATTTCTAATCCAATTGCTAATCATTAGGATTTCTAATCATTATTCCCAAGCTATGGAAAAAACAGAGACAATGTCAGAGGCAAATTACATGTACGTGTGTGACTAAATATTATAAACCTAGTGTAAAACAGCAATTTTGACAGACACGCACAATTACATGTGCATCTGACAAGTCAGATGTAAAAAACATGTCGTGAACATGCACCTTTAATAAATCCTTACATCTTGCAGCGAGTGTTGCTTCTTGACGGAACTTAAACGTTCACCCTTATCATGAATAAAATTTCACATATAAATTTCCGAATGTGTGAAGAGTTGGTATCATGAACCAAATGTGTTGTGAAAATTTCCGAATGTTTACATTTTTAAACTCCGAAAAAAAAATTGCTTGTGAATTTGTTTGTTTTCAAAAAAATTCACACCATTATGAATAGCTCACATGTGAAATATTTTAACAGTTTATGAAGAAAATAATTCACAAAGATTTGTATGTCGAAAAAGAAAAAAAATGTAAGTTTATATTTAAAATAAAAAAAAGTTTAAATTATCATTTACATATGTAGGAGTAAAACGGTTAATAAGGAGCAAATAAATATTTTATTTGATGAAATGCTTGAAAACCCAGACATTGCAAGAGGCTTTGTAAGAGAAAATAAAGCTAAGGTGACTGGTTTTTGGGAAATTATCAAGGACAAACTTAATAGCGTTGGCCCGCCTGTTAAAACAATTGCAGAATGGAAAAAAGTAAGAATTTTTAAAATCATCTGTGTCCGCTTATACGGACCTTCAGCAAAAAACCGTAAGCACGCTCCAAGTTTTACAATTGGTTGCACAGCAAAGCCTTTTCTTGTAGCTGGTTAATCACCTTCCAACAGTTCCAATAGATATTTGAAGACATCTTTATTCACTCTATAATATTGCTGAAACCTAAAAAATACATGCCTTCATATATAAAAGAACAACCTGACTGACTGATGAATATTAACATACAATAAATTAGGTATTTCCAATGGATTGGAATCATCTCGCAAACTTCTTCTTACAGCACGTTGCTTGCGAATATCTTCTTCCTCCTCTAATGCTAGTAATGTCACAAGGCTAAACATTTTAAAATTTACCCGTAAATATTTATACAAATTTCTAAAAACACAGTTTTCTTTAATACATTAATTGTTTTTTGTTTACAACTCCGAATATAATGACACAAGTTTTTAAAATCAGGTATGTTATTTTATTCACATGGAATTCATGATACGAAATTAAAATCCATGTGAATAAAAAATTTCATTCGGAAGTTTTCACATGTGGAATTCATGATAAGGGTGGTTATCTTAATATTTTGTTTTTGTTGATGATAAGCCCGTCAAGGAACTGATATATTTTTTCGGCTGTTTCTATAGATAACTCTTCTTTTGCTTTTACGGTAATCGACAATTTCAAATCTTTTAACAGTTGACGACATTTGAACACCGTCACCTCTTATCGTCATCGGATCAACCATATCCTCTAAAGTCAACAATCTTGGGCCGCACTGGTCGATGATAAAAGCTTTCACGTCGTCTGGTATTTTATCAGAGGCGATGCAATTGCATGGAATATTTGTCACAATGTCGCACTTACGACGCACAGTGGCGCCCGTAGAGCAAGCGAGGTTGCAAAAATCAAAATTTTCATGAGTGCCGACGAAGTTTTGAATAAACCCATGTTATAGGAAACTTTTCAACGATTTCAAATATGCCACTCTTAATAATATCACATTTTTAGTTTAGAAGATATAACCGTTCAAAGTTGACCGACTTTCGGTTTTCAAAAAAACACACAATTTTTAGTCAATTTGTTGCGATTTCAGGTGTAATATCACGAAAAATAGGTAACGAATCGCCTTATTTTTTGTTTGTATTGATTGATGTATTTATTAAATGTATAATGATAAAAAAAAATTAACTGTTTGCTTTGTGTTTCTCCTAGTAAATCACTATTTAAAAACTATCCGTTTTTTCACTATTTTTCAACTTTGACGGAAAATAAAAAAAAACTATATTTTTCTATATTTGCCATATTTGCAAAACCTGTTCTTTGATTATTTCTTTACATAATTCAAAAGGTTTTATCTGCCCGTACGTGCCCGTTTGGCTTCTAGAGGTAAAAAAGTTTAAAAAGACATGGTTGCAGAAATTGTATGGCGTCCATCCCTTATATGTTTTGACTGACAGTAGTTTGATCAAATAGTTTGAAAAAAACTACTCATTGAAATTAACAGGTACGTACCTCACATAAACAATACTTTGGCGTACAAATGGTCAGGAACAATATTGACTTATGGTCCCTACAGGTAGGCACAAATCTTATTTGGACACGTGCATAATATCAAAATTGCATTATTCAGCCTAAATCCATATGTATGCAGGGAACAGATAAATTTTTAGGCATGGTAGCATAAGCCTATATATTGCAAAATAAGCATAATGCCTGGATTAGTCTACGCCTGAAAGTTGGCGCAACAATTACTGAAACCATTAAACAATTTAAGTATTGAAAACATGGCGTTGAACTGTTTATAAAGTCAACCACACCAAAGTTTTTCACGGAAGTGAAAATTCTTCCTGAGAAGTTGACATTGATCAGCAAATGGGGCTGCGATGGATCATCCGGACAAAGCGTTTATAAGCAAAGGATATCTTCCGATGACGCTACAATATCGGACGGAAATATGTTTATGGCATCTGTTGTTCATTTGCGGCTAAAATCGGATGATTCCCTACACTGGAAAAATCCACGTCCGTCATCAGTGCATTATTGCCGACCAATAATGTTTCAGTTTGCAAGGGAATCGGCAGAACTCATAAGGACTACGGTGAAGGACATTGAAGAACAAATAAGCAAGATTAAGCCTACAAAGCTGCAAATTGGAGAAGGAAAATATATTGAATGCAATTACGAGTTCCACCTGACCATGGTTGACGGAAAAGTCGTAAACGAACTGACAGGAACAACCTCAACAATGTCATGCCCGATTTGCAAAAAGAGTCAGAAGAACTTTTTTCAATTCAATTAAATTTATTTCATATATAATATGTTACATCTCAATTTTATATAATTAGTTGTAAAGAGTTTAAGATTAGTATCTTTTTCTGCTTAATTATAACATATTTCAATTAGTTATCATATACATATATATAGACAGAATTATATTGGAGGAAAAATTTAGCAAAAACCTATTTAAACCCCTTTTTTCGTTTTATTTTTATATTTTTTATTATCGATTTTTTATTATTATTTGTCAGAAGAACTTTGGTAATTTAAACGATTCTACAAATTAGGAGAATTACGAATATGGAATGTCACCATTGCACGCAAGGATAAGGTGTATGGAATTCTTGCTAAAACTGGCATATACCCTACCACAAGAGGAGGAAAACTTCGATGAAAATACATCATTAAAGGATAAGGAAAAGATCAGAGAGAAGCAAATACAGGATGCTTTTTTTAAACAAGTTGGACTAAAAGTAGACTGTCCCAAGCACGGATACGGTAACTCAAACGATGGAAACACTTCTAGGAGATTTTTTGAAAATGATGAGGCAGTAACTAGAATCATTGGAATTGACAATCAAATCGTGAAAAGATTGGGAACGATCTTGGATGTTTTAAACTGCAAAGAAAATGTAAATTCTACAAAATATGGAGAGTATGCGTCGAAAACTGCATCTTTTTTAGCAGAAATGTATCCACAGAAGAAGTTGACCCCGACCGTTCATAAAATATTGGCGCATGGCAAAGATATAATTGAGTACCAGTCTTTGCCAATTGGAGAGCTTTCTGAAGAAGCACAGGAGTCTCTTAACAAATTTTATAAAAAATATAGATTGCAGAACACATTCAAAGCATCAAGGGTAAGGCAAAATGAGGACCTCTTCAACATGTTGGCAGCATCTTCCGATCCACTTATTTCTTCCCTGCGGCATGTGAAGTCACGAATAGAGTAACAAAATAATTATAGTTTAGAAATGGTTAGTCTTTTAGATATACCTTCTCCTACGAATTGTGATGAATATTTTACAGAAAATTGAAAAAATAAATTTAAAAAAAAAAATTATTTTTTTTTTAATTTGTTGGGTAATAATTTAAAACATAAAACCCTAAAGAAAAAAAAATAAAAACAATCTAAAAATGTAAAAATAATTTTTTTTAGTTACCACAAAATTGATTTTTCTACTAATTTTAACTTTGATAACCCATAAGTAGGCCCCTACAAAGCGTAGTACCCTTTCCAAACGCTCATTTCATAGGCTGAACAGTTATCTATCATATGCTGTTTAAACTGTTCAATTATCTTATTCGGTTCAAAAGATATGATTTTTGCAACGAAAAAACTCAAATGGCGCCACTGTGCGACGTTTAATCAAGAACAAACGATTCCACTCATTAGCGTTGTATTACAATGGATATTTAACTTCTTTAAAGTAATTACTCGTATTAATAAGTTTATCCAAACGTCTACGAGCAGTATAATTGGAATGCAAGCGCGCTGCCACAAAAGGCTAATACTTTTCCAAACTTTTTGTTTAAAAGCACTCAACTTTTGACTTCGATTGGTATTATACCGCAGATACAAAAATAAATTAATACCATCGCACCTCGACGGTAATTTAGTGTGTTTAATTCAGTAGCAGTAAAACCCATTTTCACAGATTTTTTGGTCGTCTTATAATTACAATAATTAATTGCGTTATTACAAAAACAAAATATAGAGCAAATTCCAACAGTTATTTTTATAAAGTTGTTTTAATTGGAACTTTTTTTATATACTGATTTCATTCATTGAAATTCGTTCTTATGTACTATTTACAAAATTCATTATGAAATTGGTTTTATAGCCCATTTCAAAACTGCATAAATTATATCAATGTCTGTAAAAATTATTTAAAAAATACATTTTCATGGACAATTGTTTAAAAAAAACCTTGTTTATGATGGGGTTCCGCGTTTTGTTAAGTTGCATGTACACGACATGTTTTTTACATCTGACTTGTCAAATTTCCCACTGCAAAATACATACATGTCGTGTGTTACCTTTAAAACATTGCATCTGTACAAGTCAGACGCAAAGTCATCTGACAAAATTTCAATTAGAGCGTGCTCTATTTTCTTCTGACAAACCATCTGACATCAGCTGTGTCAGAAATCTATGCCGGGAAGAAAACCGCAGCGGCGGTGCATTGTTGACGGAATCATTAGCCGGCTTAAGTTAATATTTTACAATACCTATATATGTATAATCATTTTACCATTGAATATAAATTATGTACATATATAAATAAAAACGTATCATTTTAATATCCTAAATTGGTATATTCGAATTTAAAAAAAAAAAAATTTTAGATGGTTGAACTTTTTTACGGCGCAAATAAAAATTTTTGTGGCGGCTGCACGCTATTTTGAAACCAAGAACTACTTTGGTTTACTCCATAACTACAGAGAAAAAACATGGATAATGTCAGAAGCAAATTACATGTAGGTGTGTGACCAAATATTATAAAGCTTATGTAAAACAGCAATTTTGACAGACATTCACAATTACATGTGACTTGAAAACTTGACAAGTCAGATGTAAAAAACATGTCGTCTACGGGCACCTTTACCTGTAACCAACACACATGCCTATTAGACAGTAAAAGGCCATAAAATGTAATAAACCCGAAATGCTCAAAAGTCTGATTTACAATAGTTTAAATGCCTGTTTTTGAAAATGAAAATAAAAATTTTCGTTTATATATTGAAAAGAAAAACAAATTTTAGTTTTTTATTATCGTTTCAATGTTAATTCCCAAACGGAAATTGTTATATTACTTGGAAATAACAGGCAAAAAAACATAACATTTGCTTTTGTTTGGTAGCAAACGGGTTAGAGAAGCGAAGAGGGGTAGACAAAAAGCACGATTTCGTTACATAATATTTAAAGATCCGACTGTAAATGCTGACTGTGCTGTAGGAATTATAGTAATTCTGTCTGGCAAAACTGTAATGATTTTTAGCAAGCTTTCATTTTCTAATTAAATTTAAAAATGTTTCTGCTGGAATTATCGAATTACATCCTTAGCAAAAGTTTTTACAGTTTCTTGCGAGCTTTAATTTTCTGACATTAGGGTGGTACGACCATAGATCTGGTGGATAAGTACTAGAACGAGATACTTAAGGTCACTGGCCCCTAAGGGATTGGCCTTTTAGAGACAAAAACATTGATATATCATACTTTAAGATCGGACTGTAAATGCCCAAGATATAACGAAAAATGTAAAAGGGCGAACCCTACGTTCGGCAAAAAAAAAAAAATTCGAAACTTCCTTGCCAAAATACTTTATATTAACGGTGGTACGGGAAACTTTTTTGAGGTACGGTCTAGTGTTCATATTAATATTCGTTTATATAATGCTGAAACAAATTAATTTGAAATATATAACCCCGGCTAAGAGGTTTTGATTGCAATTCATAAAAAATATGGTTGAAGTCTACTGATTCATATATAAATGCTTAACCAACAACAAATTAAAACTCATTTAAAACAAATTTGGGAGAATATCTCAAATAATAAATTTATTAAATTCCTATAATTTTTAATTAGATCAAATATTATTTTACAGTTTCTAAATGACGTAATACAATTATCTTCTTACAAAGTTTAGCAAACAAATAAAAATTGTTAAAAATCAAGCTTAAGTTTGATGAATTTACTGGTCACACTTTTCTTAAATTTTATCGTCAAATATTTGTTAAATCTGAACATGAACATACCTTAAGTCATTTCTATGTATTTTGTTGGTTCCTTACTTTTGTGAATTGTTTTTATTCAAATTAACGTTTTATTACAAAAAGTTATTTGATTTTTGTGTTTTATTTATTCAAATTAAAACTGGTTAACCGATTATTTTAAAAATGTTTAACCAAAAACCGGGTTTTTAATAGCAACTATTCGGAATATTCGAAAACCGGTTTTTGAAAAAAGTCGAATAATCGATCTCCTTAGTAGATACGGACGGGTTAAGAAGGTCAGCAATGAAGAGGGCGAGCAAAGGTGGACATAGAGGTATTAGGTAGAGTGTCGATAGGGTGGAATTGGAATGAAAGTAATTGACAGACGGACGTTCTGGACAGAAGAAAGTTGTCCTTGAGTACTGGAATAGAAAAGACAAGAGCGAACAGTTTAATCTTAATTTGAAATCGTAAACTGTATTTTATATTAATCACTTGAACTCGAAATATGTTCTGTTTGTTTATTTTAATAATTAATTAATACTGTTACAAAATCGGAAGTCAGTGTGTGTGTTATAACTATTGAGTGTTATATCATTGCTGAAATTATTGAACCACCGGGCATATCAATATTTAGCAAGATTTCAAGGATAAAATTTAGTTTTTAACAAGTTTTTTATTTTATTGTTGCAGTACCCACAATCATTTCTATTTTTTATGTTTTTGATTTTTTTCGGATTTGTGAAAACGTACGACAGCTGAAGAAGCAAACCAAAAACTGAAGGATTTAAAAAGGTGAAAATTTTCACTTTCGTACAAATTTTTTGACATACCTGATTGTCCCGTTTAAACATAGTAAACGTTTGTAACCGTTTCGTGTGGCCGTTTAAGTTTTATCTAGTGCTTAATAAACTGCAATAATTTCATTTATTTTGATTGTACTTATGCCTGTGCTTCTGAGATTAACAACAGTTTCATTCAATGCAAAATCACAAAATCACAAACGAACAGTTTTTAAAAACTTTTGATTTTCTCTTCTGTTGCACAGTATCACAAGTAAAAGTACAATCAGTCTCTTTGTTTTTAAAAGTCGCAAACAGTCGCAGACGATTTTTTTTCTGTGTTTGTAAGTTATAAACTTATTAACAACTGAAATCATTTGATTTTACTTCTCGTGTTTTAGAACAGCATTGCCAGAAGCTTTGGGAAGAAAATTATCATTTGGCAAAAAAAAATCACATTTTACAGAGAAAAATCATCAAAAACCTTTTAATAAAGTCAAAAAAGTAATAACAATTACTTTTTTATAAAAAACAGATTTCTCATTATGAAGACTACAAAATTAAATAGGCTTAAATTGTGTATTTAGTTAAATTTTCCATAAAAATTTTTCTTAAAATACATTTCAACTCCATTTTTATGTTTTATAAACAAGTCCGTAAAAAATCTCTCAAAATAAAGAAGTTTTAGTGAATATTTTGACAAAATTGGATTTTCTAACTCATTGCAAATCTATGGATTTTTCCAAATGAGTTAAATATCAAAATAATTTCGGTCCACCTTTTAAACGATTTTCTTAAGCGCCTTTAAATAATATATACATACTTTGTTTAAATAAGATCATAATCATGGTAGATGTTACATAATAAAATTGTTTTCAAAGTTTAAAGCCCTATATCTTGCAAATCAAAAACTTCTTGATTTCCATTAGTTTTGCCATTTATGCCCGTAATTTCTACAAATAGATATCTAGCTGTGTATAGATATCTATTGTGTGACGTATTTTAAAACCTATTTCTTACCTACGGGGTAAAGTGTACTGTATTTTAAACCATCGTTTTTCGATAGTTAATTCACGTGGGCCAATTTAACGTTGAAATTGGCAAAAAAGTGTTACTGGATAAGTAAAGATAACTTTTAGGTACGAACACGACCAGATATCTGTTAGTAGAAATTACGGGCATTAGTACTAAATACTTTACCTTTTTTGTTCTTTAATATTTGGAATTTTAAAAATATGTACATATATGTTTTTTCGCAAAAAAATTTTTGTTTTCTAAGATATTTTTTTTTTAAATATAACAAGAAGCAAATACAAAACTTTATTGTTTTTAAAATTTACTAGTTAATAAAAATTGTCTTTTTTGTACAAACATACTTAAAGTAAAAAAAGGTTGTTATTATCAAAATATCAGCTCAAAAAGTCTGACAGAAAGAATTAGTCCATACGTTATTTGAGTATAGCATTATGATGGTTATTAGCCAAGGAATAAAATACTTAAAATACTTTTATTTTGTTACTTTTTTCAAAAAAGTAAAAAACACTGTTAAATATATATATACATATATATATATATATATATATATATATATATATATATATATATATATATATATATATACATATACATATGTACATATATATGTTAGCACATTCTCTCATTCTGTGAATACACCACACACTAGAGTTCAATAATCTTATGTGCCGTTTTCACAAGGCAAGTGATTGAACGTGTAGCAAAATTTATATGAAAAACACTCAAAAAACTAAGTGCTTTTCATATTAATTTTACTACACGTTCAATCACTTGTGTTGTGAAAACAACACATTAATTACAAATTATTATCAATAAATAATTTAATTAAATAAGCATAAGGAGTAGTGATTTGTCTTTTGTCGTGTCCACACGTTTTTATATTTAGTCCGCTGTGTCTGTGTCAATTTGTGAAAATACGAAAGTGTCCGTGTGTGTCCGTGTTTAAATAAAAGAAAAGAACTTACTTATAAATTAAAAAAATAAAAAAACCCGCAACCAAATATAAATAAATAAAATCTAAATAACAATAAGAAGAAATAATTTATTAAACAAACAAGATTTATTAAAAAAAAAAAAAACAAAAATCAAACTACCGTTGCAACATACAGAAAAGAAAAACAATAATAATATAAAAAAAAAACAACAACAACAAACGAAATAACAAAATAAATAAACAACAACAACAACAATAATAACAATCTGCCAGTGATGGTCTTTTTCGGCGTTGACCAGATCAGGGCTTTTATGGTCCTTTTATGGCATTGTCCATTGTGTACCCCCTATAACCGTCCACCATATTCGTGTTAGTACGGATGTATTTGTGTTAATCGTTGTTGATCTGTTTTGGTGATGAAGGTATAACACTGATCACCAAACAGTTTCTAAACGGCAATTAGCATAGATATATCCGTACTTTGCGTTTTATTTGAATTTTTTTTGTGTTGTGATGAGAGGTCGGTTTCGAATCGACTTCTGTAACATACGTGGGCTGAGAACGAATTTTTTTTCTGTATACGCTCACGTTTGTCTCCATCGGCCGGATGTTTTCGCCTTATGTGAAACACAGGTATCTGAAAATTCTGATCCACTGGATTTTCAGATTCCTGGGTATCACCTTCTATCCCTATTTGATCTTCATCGGGGTCTTGCTATATATATACGCAATGAAGTTGTGTATCAATGCCAGCAACCAGTGGGCATGTTTGATGCGGAATTTAACTGCCTTTGGGTTAAATTCAAAATCAATACGCACTTTTTGCATTTCGGGTTTCTTTACAGAAGTCCAAACGCGGGAAGGGATATCACATTATCGCGCTTCGACTCCCTTTCCGACTCAATATCGAAGATTCTTGAGATTTGTCCGGACAGTGAAATCGTTGTTGCTGGTGATTTAAATGTCCACAATTCTGCTTGGCTTCACCACTCGGGCCGTACAACCTATGAAGGCCAATATGTTGAGCTATTTGCTGCACATAATCACCTCGTGCAACTGGTGAATGAACCAACACATATTCCATGTGTTGATGGGCACCAACACAATACCCTTGACCTCTTCCTCTCTTCGCACCCTCAAAAGTACGAAGTTGAAGTTCTAGCACCTCTCGGTAACTCGGATCATTGCACCATTTCTGCCTCTTTTCCGTTCTCCGAACTTCGGAACGTTTCACGACAGGCTATGAAACGATCAAAATTTGTTTACGGGAAAGCACGTTGGGTTGAACTCAACGACTTTTTTCGGCATTTTAATTGGAAACTTTGTTTCCTTGACAATGACGTCAATGCCATGGCGAAAATGGTTGAACATGTTATTATGCTAGGAATGAAAATGTTCATTCCAGCTAAAAATGCTTCGAATAAACCTAGGTCCAAATCCTGGTTTAATCAGACGTGCAAATCAGCAGTCAGATCCAGAGAGGAAGCATTCAGAAATTGGCGTGTCAATAAAACCGCTGATACTGAATTGCTACGCAAAATGGCAAGGTCGTCGTGTGCCAAAGTGCTAAGACGGGAAAAAACTCTTCACGAGCAACGTCTTCGTGCCGAAGTTCTTACTGCTCCCCGGGGCAGTAAAAGCTTCTGGTCATTCGTTAAAAGAGTAAGGGTTAATGCTAGTTCTTCAATACCAACTCTTTTAAAGGATGGCCAAACATTCACGAACCTGGTTGATAAGGCTAATTGTTTTGCCGAATTATTTGCAAATAATTCTAACTTACCAGATAGCAATCAACCACTACCCGAACTCGAAAAAGTATCCGTAACTATGCCTAAAATATTTTTCGGGCTCGAGCTGTTAAAAAGGTTCTTGCGGATCTCGACATAAACAAGTCTCCTGGCCCGGATGGTATACATGCACTGGTCTTGAAGCAGTGCTCTTCGACGCTAGCTCGTCCCTTAGCAAATCTTTTCAGCACTCTATACCATGCTGGTGAATTTCCCGTCTGCTGGAAAGTTGCTAATGTAACGCCAATTCCTAAAAAAGGAGTGGCTAATAACCCTGAAAATTACCGCCCAATTGCAATTTGTTCGGCACTTTCCAAAGTTATGGAGAGTATGGTAAATCACCATCTTGTAAAATTTTTAGAGTCAAATTACCTACTAAGCGACCGCCAGTATGGCTTTCGTAGAGGTCGTTCTACTGGAGACCTACTGGCCCTGTTATCAGAAAAATGGTGTCGTTCCATTCACCATTTTGGCGAAAGTAAGGTAATTGCTTTAGATATTTCCAAGGCGTTTGACAGAGTCTGGCATGGTGCACTCTTGTCTAAACTTGTTGCATTTGGTGTCGGTGATAATTTCTCTCGATTTATATCGAGCTTTCTCAGAGATCGCACTATACGGGTTGTTATAGATGGGGTTTCATCAAACGAGTTCAAGATTCATTCAGGGGTACCACAAGGCTCCGTTCTTTCTCCTACTCTATTTCTTATTTTTCTAAATGACCTCTTATGTCAAACTTCCAACCCTATCTATTCTTTTGCAGATGACAGCAACCTTTGCCATTCGTATTCATTTGGTTACAGACCAGGCGTGTCCGATGTTTGTGCTATGAGACAGAACATGAATGATACGCTTGGCCGTGACCTAGACATAATCTCAGAATGGGGTCGAGCGAATAGGGTCGAATTTAATGCCCGAAAGACCCAATGTTGCGTACTAACGCATAAACGCGCGACGGATCAAGGTGCCTCATCTGTATGTATGGGTGGTATAAATATTGAGGAAACAGAATCTCTTGATGTTCTGGGCATGAGGATACAATGTGAAGTCCGATGGACAGAACATATATTCAAGGTGTCGAAAGAAGCATTCAAGTGCCTCGGTTTTTTGAAACGGTGTAAGATATACTTCACTCCATCTGATCTCCTTACTATTTATACCACCTATATCCGACCGAGAATGGAATACAACTCTCATGTGTGGGCCAGTGCTTCAAAGTCTATTTTGGAGCTTCTCGACCGCGTGCAGGAGAGGGCGAAGGTTCTCATTGGCGACAGTAGGGTATCCAATTCTATTGACTCCCTTGAGCACCGTCGCAATGTGGGTTGTACTTGCCTATTTTATCGGTACTACAACGGGATGTGTTCTGATGAAATTAGGGATTTGGTTCCCGAGACCCATAGCTTTGTTCGTAATACACGTTTTTCCTCAAGAGCACATCCTTTTGTGGTCGATTGGCCGGTGAATCGTACAACGCATTACAGGGAAAATTCGTTTTTTGGCCGGACAGTTCGTATGTGGAATAACCTTCCTGCTGAAGTCTTCCCTCTCACTTACAACATGAAAAAGTTCAAGTCGAATGTTCACAAACACTACTCCCTCTTTCCTTCTTCCCATAACCTATTTTCCTAGTTCCAACACAATGCATTGCACTAGTAGGGGTCATCCCCTGAGTGCTGGTCCCAACAAAAAAAAAAAAAAAAATTAAATAAGCAAATATTAAAATTAGGCTCAAATAAGTTGTAATAATTAACAGTAAGCAAAATAGATCAGTTTATAAAAAGAAAAAGAACAAAATAAAGAATCCGTTGTTATTACGACTAGCACTAAATCACGTTTCTTTCAACTTATTTTGTCGACTCACCGTAGTTAAAGTATTTCTCAAAAATTGTATGGTAAAACAGTTAAATAGTACATCTTACGGTGAACGTTAAAAAATAAATTAATAATAAATAAAAGTAGTTGTACTTACGTCCGCGTCAGCAAGTCTAGGAGGTAAGCCGACGACAAAGACTAAATTTTTTTGAACAACACGAACGTTTACCAAATGTTTGCGATTTTCCGTAACTTTTTGTTTTCGCTGCTGATCTCTTTGTCGTTTTTGCGATTTAAACGCTATCATCTAAAATTAAAAAAAAAAACACATCATTAGATAAACAAGATGTAGCGATAAAAAATTAAATAATAACCAGTAAGTTAATAGTATTTTAAGCTTTAAAGTAACGTAGCCTTATAAAGTTTTTTTTTAATTAAGTTATTCGATACCAATAGTATCAGATTTTAAAGAAATTTAAAAAATAGATTTAACACTATCTGGTTTTTAAGTACTATTAATTTTCATTGGGTAAAATTTCATATCTTTGTCCACTTTCACGCATGGCAAGCATTTGTCAAAAAATGTAAAATAGTTGTTTGCCCTAATCTGACCACAAAATATCTTCAGGGGCAAACAGAAAAACAGCTGATTTTGGGCAAACAAAATTATTTGTCAGCAAACAAAAATGTTCCTTATGTGACCAGGAAACGTCAAATATTTTCCTCGCTTTTGGGCAAATAAATATTTATTCTTACAAAAATTTTGTAAGACCAAACAGCGTCAAACAAAAGGTTTTGAAATAAAAAATTTTAAAAATTAACAAAATTAAACCATTTTTAATGGCGAAAAATCATATTTTTGTAAAAAATTTTCCTTGTTATTTCTTGGATTCACTGTATTTACTAGGGCATTCATTTAATCGGGCTTTTGCTTTAATCGGTTAATCGCTCGATTAATTAACCGATTAGTTGATTTAATCGATTAATAATCGGTTCATTTTGTAAGGGTATTTGATTTAGAGATTTCATATTCTTTATAACATTAAATATTTTGTAATTAAGCAGAATTTTTAAATAGTACCTGTCTTCCATAAATTCATCGCACAAATAACACAAAGTAAGAGTAAATTTTTTTTGATAGGGAGTCTGACAATAAAGTTTTGTAAAAAAAAATTGGGTTGACGCTTATGGTCACGAACCCCACAAAAAAATGTTTGCTAGCACTGAAAGGCTCCCGCCGACCCATTTAGTCATTAGATCTTGCAGAAACTTTTATTTTAAAAATTAATAAATATTCTTTAGTTCTGCACATTACAAGATCGTTCTATAATTTACAATAGGTCCACTGTCGACATAATTTATAAGGCCCAAAGCAGTTATGAATAATACTTTATTGGTAAAATGTGGTATAATTTAGTTTATACGACCGGCAATTACTTCGCCGAGTTTCGTGATGAGCGGTCCATAATTTAACATAGGTCGAATATAACATCCACTTCTTAAAATTAGTGTTGTTGATATTTTTTTGCATTATTTGTTTATTGAATCGTCATATAATAAATATGAGTAGTATATTTATGCCGGTCCGGGCACTTTTTTCCATACAAATTTGGGATCATGCCTGGATGGGAGTATGTGATCATTTCCAATAGGAAGTGGTATAAATATGATATAATTTAATCCATACAAAATATGATTCATGCCTGGATGGGAGTAAGTAATAATTATTGTATATGAAAAACAGTTTTTTATCTTTCCGTCCGTCTGGATGGCTGGTTTGAAAATAAAATAGTTTGTTTTTGCATCGTTAAAAAATTGTTTTATATGTAAAAATAAAAAAAAAATAAAATAAATCTGACTACACAGTGTTTTCATCCCTGGAAGCTTTGTTTTAAGCCTTTTGTTTGTTTAGAATATGGGTACGTTCGTAAATGCAGTTGTTGCGCATCACTTGCGCATCAGCAAAGTTGAATGTTCATAAAAGCATCACTTGTAAGAAACTTGGCATCACTCTCATAGATCAAAAGTTTTTTTATGCAGTGATGCCGCAGCTCTGCAGCAAATTTTTGCAATTATTATATAATAATAATATAACAATAACTTTTGATATAAAAGAAATCGATTTATTTTTCTTTTTTGATGCTTTTTCCTGTTATTTAGAAGAAAACTGTCCCATTTTGTTTCAATATATTAAATTCAATTTGCCATTACTATTGTTGATAACATTTGTATTATTATTTTATGTTCGTTTATGAAACTTTTGAAATTTAGCTCGTGCTCAAAAATTCAAACATTTCACAGCTGTTGTGCAGTAAAAAAGCATCAGCATCACAACTGCAACTTGTGATCACGCATCAGCAACAAAATTTTGCATCACTGCAGCAGTGATGCACAGTTTTTATGCATTTACGAACGTACTCTATGTTTCGCTACAGTTGGTTGGTTTACTTAATAAGATATTTGTTAGTTTCGCTGCATTGGAGATATATTGCAGTATGTATATATATTTCTTAAACCCTTACAAAGTTTTATTCACAAATCGTTAACATTTTCAGCGGATTTTGAAAGTTTAAGTATCATTCAAATAGTATATATGCATATGGTTTTTAAACCTTAAGCGTTAGCTTTCAGCCTTAAATGCTTATGTATAGGTAGGTAGGTAGGGGGAAAGGCAGGTGGAAAGTCTCCTGCACACCTTCACTCAGAGACCAAAATGGTCCATTGTGACGCCTTGTTTAGGCGTTTTGACTCAACACAAGTTCGGTATACGTACGGCTAGCACACAGTCTCCTGCCACGCAGTCTGGCCATCTAAATTACGAATCCTATCAGACTCTCGAGTCCACAGCCCGATACATCTCCTTATTCGCCTAGGAATTTGCTGCCCAGCCACCTCAGCTTGCTGTACTGTAGCCTGGGACAGTGACACAGAATGTGCTCAACTGTCTCTAACTCCTCCGGGATCCTCACACAACCCGCACATATCCGAAAAGTCGGATCCCATCCTCATCGCCATCATGCCTACCATGCAGTGGGCCTTGATAATTCCTATCATGGTCCTAACGCAGACCCTACTCCTTCCCAGCGGTGACTCCGAACCGGACTTCTTAAGTAACGGCCACAGCCTCCGTGATACCCGGTAGTCCGTTCGGTTCCCATAGGTTCGATTGGTCTCGCCCAGAATCCATTCCCTGATCCTTCGAAAATAAAAGCCTATTTGAGGCCTAACCGCCTCCATACAGTTAGGATCCTCCATCTCTGATCCCTGCCTCGCTAATTCATCATCATGCCAGCTCATTGTCGTTTATATTGCAATGACCCGGCACCCAAGCTCATGTATAATATAAACTTAAAGTCGGTTATACCAATCAAATAATAAATCTGCTAACTGTTCCTTTTCATAAGTTACTTTTTTTTGTAATAATAAACCTTTTTATTTTTCGAATGTATTCTAGGCTTTGGCTTAAAAGTCCATTTTGGTGACCGGTCATATTAGTTCATTTAAAAAAAGAACTAGTTCGTTCTTTTAGTTCACTAGTTCATTTCCGGTCACTTTGTCTGTTGTCTCTTTCGTTCAGTAGTTCACTTATCTTGTCATCTTGGTCTTTACAATCGATGAAAAATGTTTTAAAGAAACAACAACAACTAAATTTAAATTACGTACTAAGACAGCTAAATCAGTACTTTAACCTATCATTATTATCTACCAATATTTTTTGTTTATTATTTTCTTTTATTTATGTACACATGTTTGTACACATGTGTTTCAGTTTTATTTTATTCATAAAACTGAACATATTAGCAGAAATAAAAATTAATTGGGGTTTTCATGATATCTCTTAAAAGTCTCGCAATCTGTGCAAACTGTGCATTTTTAAACCTTCCAAAATGAACTGTCAAAAATTGTATGAGAATTTATTTAGACAAACTTCGTATATTTGTCCAACAATTCTGACCCGTAAGCTTGCGCTGTTCAATTGTGCATTTATACAAACGAATTTTTTTAGTGCTTACCACCGTTTTCAATAAAAAATTCAAGTGTTAATAAAATCACCAACAATAAATTCTTTCAATAACTTAAGCAAATTATTGGGCGATTTTTCCCACAGCCTGAAGAAGTATGTGGCCAAGTATCAATTCAGTTGAAAGAATCAGTTAACTGAATTGAACCGTGTATGGGGCGCATAACAAACATTCCATGTTATATAAGCTCGTTTTAATATAAGTTTAGCATTCCGTTTGTAACTTCTACAGTATTAATCATGCACCCTATAAAAAGTTTTGTTTCAAATGGGTTTTCGAAGACCCCATTTATAATGGAAAATAAGTTCTTATATTTGTATATCATATATTAGTCCGTAACGACGGCATGAAATTCTAATTTATACAGATTGAGACGTTCCGTTACGTGACATTTAAATTCGGTAAGCATTTACATTGTAAGCAAATAACAAAACGGACCAGACGTTTCGTGAGGGGACGTGGACGTTCGGCTAACTCTACCTTTATGCATGTTTAAAAAACAAATTTCACCCTTTATTCACAAATTTCAACTTTGTTTTTATATTTTTTATTATTTTTTTTTTGTATTTACATTTCAGTTTGAAATGACATTAGTTGCTTAAAATTACACAAAAATTAAAAAGGGTATTTATGAAACGAGTATCGCAAGTTTGTCCATTTGCACAAATGGTAATTTTAAGCGATATCCTGAAAACCCTTATTATTTTTTGTAGTTTGTTTTTGGAAAACATGTCGAAACTGTTAAATTAGTTTAATTATATTTAATATAAAAAAATTTTCATTAATTTTTTAACTTTACGGAAAACGATTTTAATAAATTACATTTAGTTACTGTAAAACTTTTTTTAATGTACCCAAGAATAGAAAACAGTAGCCCGTTTCTGTATTTCTCGCATCGTAAAATTTCCCGCATGAAACAAGTGAATTATGACAAAAACAGTGCAATATGAAACAAAACATGGTTTTTCTCACCTAAGTGTTTCTGTACTCTTACTTTGCGAGAATTATCTGTCATTTAAATAATTTTCCAGCAATTATTGGAAGGATGTGAGAACAAGTGTTTCTGTAACAATATTTTGCAAAAAGTTTCTCACAAGAACTGTCAAAATAAGTCATATTTGAAATTGATGCGAGAAAACAAAATTTAAAAAAATGGAGCCAAAATTATGTATGTATGTACACAAGAATGTGTATTATTTTATTTTATTTTAAAAGAAAGAATTTAAATGATGAACATAAGTATATAAAACACAATTGTTATATTTTGTTATTAAAATTTTTTGGCCTTTCATTGTGTTTGTTTTATGCAGGGCTGCCAGATAAATTTGTGAAAAAAACGTCAATATCCTAAGAAAAAATAAAAAAATCGTCCATTTTTTTCGGACAATTTAAAATTAATTTTAACGAATTTTGTTCGATTTTTATCATATAATCAAAAATTTTTATCATATAAACACAGTCAAAAAAAAAAAAAAAAAAAAAAAAAAAAAAAAAAAAAAAAAAAAAAAAAAAAAAAAACTGGGGTTCATGGGTAAAATACATATTTTATACATACAACAAAATATAACAATTGTGTTTTATATACTTATGTTCATCATTTAAATTCTTTCTTTTAAAATAAAATAAAATAATACACATTCTTGTGTACATACATACATAATTTTGGCTCCATTTTTTTAAATTTTGTTTTCTCGCATCAATTTCAAATATGACTTATTAGGTTCATGGGTAAAATACATATTTTATACATACATAACCTTGAGGTCTATTAAAATAAAATTATTTATTTTATTTTCCTTAATCCGATAAGAGTTTAAAATTTCAGATTGTTATTATTCCCTGCAGAAATCACACAAAGGAGTGACAAAATATTATATTGAAATAAAATAAACACTTTTGGACAAAGTAAAAGGCAAACATTTTCTAAAGTGCATTGACTGAAAAATGGGGTAATAGTTTAATCCTTTGATCACACAAACAAATGTATTAAATAATCCAAGCAAATAAAAATTAAACAGTTTCCGTTCGAAATTTTGCTTTTGCCGATACATTTTTTAATCTGCCTTGTTTTTAAAGATATCGGTTTTCTGTGGTGCCTAATACACAAACATATAAAACTATTTAAAATTGTTTTATTTCAAAGACTGAATCGTCACTAGAAAAAAATTAGCAAATTGTCACTTTGCCAATTTTGGAACAAAAAAAATCGTCAAAATGTCGATAAATCTTTAAATCTGGCAGCCTTATTTTTATTATATATATTTCTTTCGTTGACGTTTCGCTTGCATTTGACACTTAATTACTGGAAGTATTCCAGTTAAAACAGAATCTGTGTTGTCTGTTCTCGCATTAAAATACAGAAACACTTTTTTCTCACAAATCGAGAAACGATGGAATTTTTTGTTTCACACTTAATATGAGAAAATTTGCAATGCGAGAAATACAGAAACGAGCTACAGTAAGCACAAACCAAATTCGCAATTGTTTTTTTGTTCGGTTTCTTATTATATACCAAAGAACTGATTGACAAGAAACAACAATGCTATTACAGAGTTTATACTTTTTTCTTTTAACACATTGCCAGTAGCGATTTGCCACATTGTTTTAAAAAAATTCATAGTCCAATCTAGGCTGCCACATGTAGTGATTTCTCGCCAAACGTGGTGATTTTAAAACTTGTTTGGTGTTCTCATTTTCCATTTGATTAGATAACTTCATTTTAATAGAATGAAAAAAAATTTGTTGTGAGGGCTTATTCAAAGTAAGAGCGCAATTCTTCAAAAATTAATTTAAACAAAAATAATGTTAGAAAAAAATTTCATATTTATGTCGTATTTTAAGAACAAAATACTTTTAAATTTAAACAAAAAAATAAAAATAGCAGCGATTGCACAAACTCTAAATATTTAAACAATGAACAAAAAGCAATAGTAATTATTATTATTCATGGGTTATATGTAATATTTTTTCAAAAGATATGATAATATGAATTTTATTTTTTGTTTTTATTTTATAAAAATTAAAAAACACGCTTTTATTAAAATGCGCTAAAAAGAAAAAGTAAATAAACCTTAACTAGCGACTTATAACGTCATTAATCAATTTATATGATAAAAAAAAACTAGTCGCGAGGTTTAAGTACTTGTATTTACTTTGTTTGATAATTTTTATAGTTTAAATCAATCACATCAAGTTATATAATTTACTTGTTTGTCTACACAAGTTAATCTCACGACAAGCTTTTATATCATATTAATTGTTTAATGGCGTTATAAGTTGGTAGTAAAAGTTCTAAAGTAAAATTTTCTTTTTAGAGCATTTAAATAAAAGCGTTTTTTTTTATTATTTTTACTTATTCTCAGCAAGCCCTCCCTTTTATACTCATATTGTAGGAATGCATTAAAAATAATTAGTCCGCCATCTTGGGTGTCTTACAAAACTGAATAACTTTACACAGTTAACTGTGCCAAACTGAACGTATTTACAAAATGTCAGCTTTATCGGTTCAAGGTATCTGCTTCAAAATTGAGTTGCAAGATTTCACCCGAACAAATAAAAATTCCTTTCAAATTTTGAAAGAGAGGAAAACTCATATATTTGATGCTTTATTTTATTTTATTTTTTAATAAAATGCTTAACTAAAAAATTTGTTGTTGATTTTTTACTTTAAAAATCGTTCAGTAACTTTATTGTACTTAAATGAAGAGTTACCTTTCAGGATTTAAATACATAAGTAGTTTCTTATAAACTAAATTTTTTTATATTTTAACAGTCTTATTCCTAAACGAATCCTTAAGTTATGTATACATTAAAACCGGTTTTCCATACTAATTTCGTGCTCTAAAACTTGACCAAACTTTTATAAATAAAGCTGTCGGATATCGAATTTGGTTATTTATTTAAAGGTTTTATTTTAAATAAAATAAATTAAATAAATATACATAAATTTTTTTGCTCAAATGAAAAAATTTGCATTTGGCGGGTTTTATATTAATAACAACTGGCAACGCTCATGTAAATTGTAGGAAAATTGTGAATGGCAGTCAGGGATGTCAGATTTTTTTTTTTGCCAAATTTAATGTAAGAAACGCCAAAGCCTTTTTTTTATTAGTTTTTGACAATAAAACATATTTTTTTTGTTACCGCCGCCACTGTAGCATAAGTGTCTTTTTCTTTATTTAACAAGCATACATTTGCATATATACTTAATATTTACATTCTACGTACATACGTATGCATATGTTTGCTCTTATTCTTTCTTATTGTTCAATTGCTTTATAACGGTTCTATCTGGTGATCGACTATTACTTAAAAGGTCATTGCACAGATTTTAAGGGTTTTTATTAAGAGTTGTGAACGGTGAGAAAACAAATTGTTTTAAGGCGTACAACATAACGTAAAATTTAACTTATAAATTTGTTGCTCTTTAAAGTTGTTTTTTATATTTAAATATTCACAAACTCGAAAACCACAGTTCTTTAAAACAATTTATTTTGGTTAAATACATAAAAATAAAATGTCGCAAACCGATTTCAACTGTAATCAATGTGATCAAAAAGACACGGAACGTATGGTGCAATGTGACTCTTGTGACACGTGGTTCCATTTCGAATGCGTTGGAGTAAATAGTGACGTGGCAAATGTCAGTTGGAATTGTTCCTGTGGAAAATCCATCGTCACTTCACATATATTACCTCCCAATAATGCTACAGCCGATTTTAGTGCAGGTATGCAAGCAGCGTCATCTCCTGCAGACCAGATATCTAGAACTTTAACAGATGTGCTGTTATAGTGTCTCCCACTATTCCCTTAACGTCATATACATATACACACGGTATTTTAACTTATTAAGCATTTTACCAATTATTTCTTTTAAAATATATTTATTAATTATATTTTCCCAAGAATTGTTTGTCCAAATACATTTCCGCTAGCGAAAATGCAACAGTCAACAAAATGCAACATTAATCCCAAATAAGTTTAATAACCTTATTATTTGTATTGTCCAAGTACATTAATTCCAAAGAATTTAAATAACTTTATTGATTGTATTTTCAGGTGCATTTCCGCTAACGAAAATGCAATATTAACAACATTATAAATTTTTTCCAAAAAATTGTTAAACTTTGTTCAAGTGCAAAATACACCAGACAAATTTCTTAAGAATTTTTATGCAAACATTTATTTTTAATTTGTATTTCCAAAATGTAACAGAAAGCTAAATAATAGTATTTAAGAAAGTAGAAAATAAAGATTATGATGGATTATTGATAAAACCTTAAACCCAGTCGTTTTATTTTTTTCGTTGTTCTTCACTTCGGTGAAAAAAGTGGCGCAGTCGGTAGGATACCGCGAGTGATTCTTTTAAAAGATTAAAAGAAAAGAACTTTTTATTTTAATAAATTAACGCGGTATCTAACAAAATATACATCCTTTCGAAAGATCGAAGGACTAAGAGTAATAGTGATTCTTTTAAAAGATTAAAAGAAAAGAACTTTTTATTTTAATAAATTAAAGCGGTATCTAACAAAATATACATCCTTTCGAAAGATCGAAGGACTAAGAGTAATAGTGATTCTTTTAAAAGATTAAAAGAAAAGAACTTTTTATTTAACGCGGACATACAAAATTTTGTGAACAACGAATCCTTAAAAAAAAAAAAAAAAATAAAAATCACAAATTTTTTTTCCCGTGTGAAAGTGACATTCGAAATTTAAAAAAAAAAAAAAAAAAACGAATATTTTAACATAGAAAAAAAAAACACGGAGAAAAAATAAGGTGAAAAAGAGGATAAGAAGATTTACCCTCATCAATATACATCCAAAGTGACCCGATAGAAGCAAATATATAGAAACATCCTAATCAGCTTTAAACCCTCAGCAGTGGAAACAAGAGCCAAGATACAACAACATCAGAAAGTAAGAATTAGATTAATTATATTATATTTATTTATTAATATTATTAAATATATGTAACTGAAAAAATTAGCATAGAGTCAGAAATCGAAAGAAAATTACTGTATACGTCCGGAGAACTTGAAACCAAAAAGTTACAGGAATTCCTATATAGAATAACTTTAATAAAAATCAAAGCAAAGAAAAATTATTTAAAACATAAGAATAAAAGAAAAAAAAGCATTCGTGTATAAGTGAGAATTTCTTTTTCCTTTCCCAAATCCATTCAAACTAAAAATGGCGGTACAGGTCGAAAATCCAATGAACAGTTTAACTATAAACCCTTTGAAATACCTAAACAACTTACCTGAATTCTGTGGCGACTCAGGAGACTTACAGACGCTCACCACACTTATTGACCGAATACACCCACACCTACAAACATACGACGAACTGTCCCAACTACTTTTTTCGGACGTAATAAAATCTATTGCCCAGGCAATAGAAATAAACTGCCACGCGACTTCATGGACAGAGATAAAGAATATACTTCAGAATAATTTTGGGGATAGACGTTCCTGCGAAGAACTCTTTGACGAATTACGAAGCGTGACCTTTAAAACAAACACCTTAGATTTCTATAACGACATGAAAACCAGGTTACACAAATTAAATAACAAATTAGTAGTTATTTTAGGAGAAACCGAAGCAACTAGACAAAGTGCGATGAACAATAAACGCACTGCCCTCAACATCTTTAAAAACAAGATCCCTAAACCGATGAAATCCATCCTATTCTGTAGGAACCCACAAGACTTAGAACAGGCTATGGACATACTGTTCCAAGCCGGATACGCACATATTGGGAACAATACCGGGAATGACCCAGAATTTAAGACTCATTCAAGTAATAGAAATAATAACTATAGAAACAATACACAGTACAATAAAAAAGATATTAGGAATAGAACACAATACGGGAACCCCCAACCATACCAACAGCCATACCATCAACACCAACCATACCAACAACCATTCCAACAACACCGACCACACCAACAACCATTCCAACAACACCGCACATACCAACAAACAAACTCACAAAACTCCAGTCCTCAAAATCAATCATCCCAGAGACCAAATATTAGAACCCAAGTAGAACCTATGGACATAGGGAAAATTGAAGTGGCTGAAAATTTTCAGGAATTAGCCTCAGGAATAAATTACCATTTATAATAATAACGACAAGGATAGGTTTTATAAAACTTATAATAGACACGGGCGCAACAAACTCTATTTTAAATCCGGGGATCTGCGACCCCAAAAGAATTCATACAACTAGCCCACTTTTAATTAAAACTCTCCAACATCAAATTTACGTTGACGAAAAAGCCATAGTACCTATGTTCAAAGAATTCGGCGACATTGAAACAAATAAAACACTAGAATTTTATATAATAAGATTTCATAATTTTTTTGACGGTCTAATAGGTAATGATATCTTGAGACCACTAAATGCCTGTATTGATTATAGAAAGAAGGAAATAACCATCGGTAACAAGACACTTCGAAAACGAAAACTTAAATAAAAAAAGATAAAAGCACCAGAAGATTCTGACCTAGTATATTATAAGGAAGAAAACGACGGAAATATTGTAAAAGAAGAAATTTTAAATGTAGAAAATGGAGAAGTAGAGATAAACTTACTATCTGAAACTAACCGCGTGACTACGCAGAAGGTAGATCACGAAAATTTTAATATAATAGAGAATAAAGAATTTAAATCATTGAATGACCAAATTAGAATAGGACACTTAAACCCCGAAGAAAGATCACAACTATTACAAATTATAAACAGGTATCATAATATTTTTTACCAAGGAAGTGATAGACTCTCGTTTACTTCCGCAATAAAACATAGAATTAGAACGACAAGCAATATACCCATATTTTCCAAATCGTACAGATACCCATACGTACATAAAAAGGAAGTTACGGATCAAATCCAAGAGATGTTGAAAAATTAGATAATTAGGAATAGTAATTCTCCCTATTCAGCCCCAATTTGGATCGTGCCAAAGAAGGCCGATGCCAGTGGGAAACCTAAGTGGAGACTTGTAATCGATTATCGTAAACTGAACGAAGTTACGATCGACGACAAGTTCCCCATCCCAAACATAGACGAGATTCTCGAAAAACTGGGAAGAAGCCAGTACTTCACTACACTCGATCTGACGAAGGGTTTCCACCAAATCGAGATAGAGGAAGAAGACATCCACAAAACCGCATTTAGTGTCGAAGGAGGACACTATGAATTTCTGCGAATGCCTTTCGGACTTAAAACAGCCCCTGCAACATTCCAGAGATTGATGAATAATCTTCTCCAAGATTATATCAATAAAATCTGCCTGGTATACCTGGATGATATAATCATATTTTCAACATCCTTACAAGAACACATGAACTCTATCAGACTTATATTCGCAAGATTACAGGAGGCAAACCTAAAAATCCAATTGGATAAATCAGAATTTTTAAAAAAAGAAACAGAGTTCCTTGGGCACATAATAACAACGGTGGGAGTCAAGCCCAATCCTAAAAAGATAGAATGCGTTGTTAACTTCCCAATACCCAAAACGACAAAGCAGATCAAGCAATTCTTAGGGCTCACAGGCTACTACAGGAAGTTCATAAAAGACTACTCATCTATCGCTAAACCAATGACTAAATGCTTAAAGAAAGATTCAAAGATAACCATAAATGACCCAGAGTACGAAAAAAGTTTCAACACCCTCAAGACCCTATTAACATACGATCCAATATTAGCATACCCAGACTTTTCTAAAACATTTACATTAACAACACACGCGAGTAATTACGCCTTGGGAGCAGTACTTTCGCAAGATAATCACCCAATATGTTATGCAAGTCGCACCCTTAACACACACGAAATAAATTATAGTACAATAGAGAAAGAATTATTGGCCATCATATGGGCTACGAAATACTTAAGGCCCTATCTTTTTGGTCGCAAATTTATAATAGAAACGGATCATAAACCATTAACATGGCTCTTTTCTATAAAGGAACCCAATTCCAAACTTGTTAGGTGGAGATGACGACTATCTGAATACGATTATGAAATCAAGTACAAGAAAGGAACAAAGGACGGTAATGCCGACGCTTTGTCGAGAATTGAAACTGGACCCAACATTAATACACTAGAATGCGACAATGTAACGATAAAAAGTACTAATTCACCAATTAATATGTTTAAAAACCAAGTAGTTATGATAAAAACAACTTCTGGATCATTAAGAATAAAAAATAAATCTGTTTTTAAAACTAAAAGAAGAATAATTTCTATGAAAGAAATGGACAGGGAAACAGCAATTACAATACTAAAGAATCATTTTAACCCAACACAACTGAATATTATTTTTATCGAAGACGAATTTTATACAATGTTTAAAAATGTTTATGAAGAACTATTTTCAAATAACGCAAATTTTAGGGTACTTAGATCTACACTTATGATAGAAGACATAGAAGATGAAAACCGGTTAACTGAAATTATTAAAAATTAACACCTTAACAAAAATCATAGGGGAATCCAAGCCGTATATAAAGAATTAGTTACGCGAATTTACAATCCCAAATTGAAACAAAGGATAACTCAGTTCATAAATAACTGTGAAATCTGCAACCTAGAAAAGTATGATAGAAGACTCCACATAAACCTCTAGAAATATTACACATAGACGTATTTTATACCCTGGACAAGAAACTCTTTATGACAACAATCGATAAATTTTCAAAATTCGCCTTAGCGTTTCAAATAAACGGAAGAAGTTGGACGGAGTTCAAAACAAAACTATTACTAATAATCAATACCTACGGGAAAATGGATAAAATCATCGTAGACAATGAATTAGGATTTAAGGCCATACCGATGCAGGAATTTTTGAAAAAGGAAAACATAGAAATTCATTATACCTCAAAGAGTAACCATACTTCCAATGCCGATATCGAGAGGGTACACAATACCATCAACGAACACATACGCTTACTAAGACACGATACGGAAAACAAAGACGAAAGTATGGAAGATAAAATGACAAGAATTATAGGTTTTTATAATAATACAATACACAGCACGACCGGCGTCAAACCGATCGATTGTGTAAACGGCAAAATACATGAAGATAAATATACAGAAATTCGTAATCTTATGATCGCAAAAAAAGAAAAATATACCCGGAAATTAAACGAAAACCGGAAAGACTTTGAATAAGAAGGAGGACTAAATTATATTAGAGAGATAAGAGGTGGGAAAAACCACAGAAAATATAGGAAAGTTAGTACAGAAAAAATAGACGATGTTCACATACAGACGATAGGAACTGGACATAAATATTACAAAACTCACGTTAGACCTACTAAGAAATACCAAGACAAAAATAACCCCAAAATCAGAGCAACAATTAAATAAATATTTTTTTTTAGATGATAAAATGGATCATAACGATGACAACAATTGTCCTAACCATCAGGGCCCAAATCATCGACGTACAAGACCTATCATACAATAACGGCTATATACCAATCAAAACAGGAGAGATCAAAATCGTCGGACACTACATCAAAATACTACACATAATAAACACAACAGAATACGAACAAACTTTAGAAATAATCAAGAACAACATGGGCATCCTCAAGACATCAAGCACCGAATCAAAAAGGTTAGCAAGAATTTCATGCTATTGAGGGCAAAAATAGAAAATCTTAACCCACATTTTCGAAGAAAACGGGCTCTACTAAATATTATAGGTAAAGGATTAAAAATAATCGCAGGTACAATGGACAGCGAAGACGAAGAGCAAATAAGTAAAACTCTTAAATTACTATACACAAATGACGAAAACTTAACAAACAAGATTAACAACTTAACTTATATTAATAATGTCATGAACTCCCAGATTCAGAATATTACCAACCATATAAATTAGCAGCAAAAAACAATTGGAAATTATTTAACAAAATTCAAAAATATTATAGGAAATAAAATTTCAACTATCGAAGACGAGATAACATTCATAGAACACATATACCAGATTAACAATGACATCTCACTCTTACGCCAACATGTAGATGACATCAAACAAATTTTTTTCTCCGGAAAACTTGGAATTATTCCCACAGATATTCTCACTCAAACCGAACTTAACCTAATCTCAGACTTTGACAGTTATACCAACATCAAAGTATCTATTGCACTTCATGACGGTAACATCATTATTGTTCTCTCTATACCACAATTTTCACAAGACCCACTATCCATGGTGACATTCGTACCCATACCTGACAAGAATAATAAATCCATACAGCTTAATCATTCCAATGTTCTCATAGATTCAGAAAACAATATTTATAACACGTACATTAAGGAAAACTTAAAGAGAAATCTCATAAAAATCAACGACAATTGCTTAAGTAATATATTAAATTTTAAAGAAGCTAACTGCAAAATGCAAACATTTAATAAACAGGAAATAGTTGAAATAATTCCAGGCATATTAGTTCTCAAACGATTCAATAGTAACATATCGCACAATTGCAATAAAGCTAAATTAAACATTTCTGGAAATTACTTAATAAAATTCGAAAATTGTGAAATAAACGCATTAAACAAAACTTTTACAAATGTTAAAATAAAAATACAAGACAAGTTTATTTTACCTAATCTCACAACAAAAATTAAAGATAATAGTAATACAACACTTGCAGACATAAAAATTGAATCTTTATATCTAAAACAAATAGAATACGAAGAAACACTTAAACAAGTACTATATACAGATAAGAACACAAAAATACTTAGTTTTAGCATAGACATCTTAATTATTATATCAATATGTATCTTAATTATTTTTATATACTTCTTTAAGAATACAAAAACATATATTCCAAACGTACAATTAAAAAACGAAACTACTATAAATAACCCTGTAAAGATAATATAATTTCGTCGGAGCCTCAAACTAACGGTGGGGGTGCTATAGTGTCTCCCACTATTCCCTTAACGTCATATACATATACACACGCTATTTTAATTTATTAAGCATTTTACCAATTATTTCTTTTTACTTTATTCCAAAGAATTTTAAAATATATTTATTAATTATATTTTCCCAAGAATTGTTTGTCCAAATACATTTCCGCTAGCGAAAATGCAACAGTTAACAAAATGCAACATTAATCCCAAATAAGTTTAATAACCTTATTATTTGTATTGTCCAAGTACATTAATTCCAAAGAATTTAAATAACTTTATTGATTGTATTTTCAGGTGCATTTCCGCTAACGAAAATGCAATATTAACAACATTATACATTTTTTCCAAAAAATTGTTATACTTTGTTCAAGTGCAAAATACACCAGACAAATTTCTTAAGAATTTTTATGCAAACATTTATTTTTAATTTGTATTTCCAAAATGTAACAGAAAGCAAAATAATAGTATTTAAGAAAGTAGAAAATAAAGATTATGATGGATTATTGATAAAACCTTAAACCCAGTCGTTTTATTTTTTTCGTTGTTCTTCACTTCGGTGAAAAAAGTATGTGCCAGGTCCATCGTTAAGAGGTTACCTTGTACAGCCACCTATTCAAAGTAATGTTGTCCATGAAAAAGGTGCATATAAAAAAGCACAACAGCAGCCAGTGCATAACCATGGAAACAGCAACACTAATGTAGTAACAATGGCTTCAGCGAAGGTTTTACAATCTACAAAACCAGGTTACCAATACATGCAACGTAATTTCGGTTATCACTGTGGCCCAAGTACGTCAGCCGGGTTTTTGCCCTCACATACACAGTTGCAACTACAGATGCTGGAAGAAGAAAAGGAGCTGCAAAGGAAATATTTGGAGAAAAAATATAGCATACTTTCTCAAGGTGATGTAGGCCAAAGTTCAAATTCTTCTCTCAACATATCTTCTTTCCAGCCAACAGCATCGCAAATCGCAGCTAGACAAGTAATCCCAAAAGAATTGCCTAACTTTGATGGTAATCCTGAAGACTGGCCCCTTTTTATAAGCAATTATAAAAATAGTACAGAGATTGCGGGCTACACTGATGGGGAAAATCTAATGCGTTTACAGTCGTGCCTACGAGGCCGTGCTAAGGAATTAGTAAAAAGCAAATTACTTATTCCTTCTATGGTTAACGAAATGTGTTTCGGCCGTCCAGAACATATCTTAGACAGTATGATAGAGAAGGCTACAAAAATTACACCTCTCAGGCTCGACAGTTTTATCGAATATGCGCTTACCATACGAAATATTTGCTCAACGATGGAGGCGTGTAATTTAACGGCCCATTTAAATAACCCCTTGCTAGTAAAGACGTTAGTCGATAAATTACCTAATAATCATAAATTAAGTTGGGCGATGTATAGCAAGGACGACAAGATTCCAGTAGTCAAATCATTTAGTGATTGGATATACACTATAGCAGCTGCAGCAAGCAATGTCGTGTCCCCTATAAGTGGCAAAAAAGCTGCGTCAGTGAATACTCATTTAGAACAAGGTAAAAGCAGAAAAGTATACTGTGTGTTTTGCAAAAGTGAGGAGCATAAAGTTCATAACTGCGGTGAGTTTCAAAACTTAAATTTAGATACGAAGTGGAATGTTGTTAAAGAAAACAAATTGTGTCGCCAGTGTTTAAATTCTCATAGACCAAAAGTTTTCTCTAAAAAAACTTGTGATATAGATAACTGTACAGCAAAACATCATCCATTGTTACACAAATACACCACGTCAGTTAACCAAAACACGGTTGAAGTAGCAACTCAACACCGCAGTGGAAGTGTAAACACACACAACGATCATAACCATATTAAACCTTGTTTCAGAATTCTTCCAATCCGAATAAATTTTAATGGTGACTCTTTAGAAACGTACGCATTTTTAGATGAAGGTTCATCTGTGACTCTAATGGACCAAAGCCTTACCATACATACATACATACATACACACATACATACATACACACATACATACATACATACATACACATACATACATACATACATACAAATTATATTATTTTCCGAATAATAGACCAAACGAGTTGAGTTCTTGAATAGATCTAATCTTTATTCTTCAATTTATAAAAATCATTCTTAAAATTATGTAAGTATTAGTATGTAATAGAGTAAATTGTACTTAAGCATAAACAAAGAATAAACTTAAATATAAACATTAGAACTTGCTTGTGTTTAATTCGGCATTTGAATTTTATAAAAGAAAATCATTTATGCTGACATGTAGAAATGGTTTTCTTTGTTGAATTGAAATTCATGGGATAAATGTAAATTGTAATAGGAGAAACTATTTTTTATTCAATGCTTTTAATAAATCTTCATGTGTGGTCAAAAATTAATTATTGAATCATAATTTCAATGCAATGACAAAATGTTTATATTATCAACATTTTCTGTAAGTGGTTTTTGTTCATTACAGTGGTGTTGGCTATGGTCATATATGACTTGCCCCTCCTCATGATTCGAGTCCCTTCGAAACGAGCATTTTTTCAACTTCAAAGCCACCAAAACACAAACAACACTTAAAACTATTGCATAAAGTATATAAGTATGATACATATTATTATCTTCAGTTAACATTTCTTTTATTTCTTGAAGGTTATCAAATTTTGGGATTTCGATCTGCTCAGTAATATTATTTTCCATTTTTTGTTGACTAGGAATAATAATATCCATTTTACTTTCAAATCGTTTTATTTTATATTTACCAATTTCTATTTCACAGTTTTCAAAATTTATTAAATAATTTCCAACTAGCTTATATTCATATTCGTTGCAGGTGCTAATCAAAGTGGAATTAATATTTATTAATAAAACATTTCCAATATCCACTTCTTATATTAATGTTCGTATAAATTTTCTTTTTGTACATTCGCCATAAGAATTTCTTATAATATTTTTAATGCAATTATTTGTTTTTTCTAAATTTTTTATATCATTTTCTTGATTTACATAGTAGGTTTCATTTTTTATGTTAACAACTTTAGAAATTTCAAGATTTATTTGCATATAATCTTTATTTGGTATAGGAAGGATTAACATTGGTTTTTGATCATTTGTAAAAAATATTGGAATTGACACAACAAATAAAATTACATCTTTTGAGAGTTTTCCTAAGGAACACTTAACATATCTTAGTTTATCACTATCAATTCGGAAAAAATCAATTTCTTTAGTAGTCAAAAAGAATCTGCTCATTATTTGGTGTTTAGAACTCATTATATTATCTTGTATTCTTTCGATTTTGTCTTTTATTTTACTTATTAATAATGTCAAATGATTATATTTTATGAGCTCTAACTTATTTTCTAATTCTTTATTATGTGTTCCATTAAACAATACTTTGTGGGATTCCAAAATCAATTTAATTTAACATTTAACATATATTTCCGTATATCGTCATTTATTGTTATTTGCTTGTTAAGATTATTTATTATATTGTGTTGATTAATATCTATATTCCTGAAGTGATTATCAATTTCTTGTTTATCTTCATCGTCCAGGTTTCCAAATACCCACTTAATTATTCTACCTCCCACATCAATTAATGCTCTTCTTCCTCTATTCTCATGTTTTCCTATTGTTAACAACACATGCTCCAACTCTTCAATATCTTTTTGTAAATTCAATATCATCCATCCATGTTTTATTTTCATGCTACTTGAAACGCTCGTTTTAACTTTATTGATTGTGTCTTCTATATCTTTAAGGTCAATTACATGTATGAGCTTTGAGTAACCCTGAATAAGAGTAACGGGCTGGCTCTCTACAATAACATATCCTGCTTCAGTGTCTATTTTGTTTATAATCATTTCAGCACTATTGCCTGCTTGTACTACCAAAATCAATATCATCGCCACAATTATCTGAAATTCACGAAAAAGATTTTAATGGTTGCTTTACTCGTGCAATATCGATCTTATTGGGGTTATTGCGATTATGTTTTGTGTATCTTTTAGCAGTTTTTTGTCTCTCCGCTTTTGGATTTTTCATGAACATATTCTCAGGATTCACAGCAGGAATATGTTTTCTGTGACTATTTATTTTCCCTATCAAATATCTTTTCTTTTTATCCATTCTGTCTGAAATTACTTTAAAGTTTAAATTTAGTCTATTTATAAAGTCCATAGGCTTTTGCTTTGTTGTTGAATGAATTGTATTGTTGTAGTAGCCTATTGCTCTAATTACGAGTTCTTCTGTATCAGCCCTTTCTTCCCTAATTTTTATTATTCTAATGTGTTCAAGCATTGTCGAATGCAATCTTTCGATGTCTGAATTCCCAGTGTGAGAATATGGATAAATGATTGTCAAATTCGTTATCCATAACTAAAAGTTCTGGTTTGCCTAATAACGCTATTCTTTCTTGTAATTTTATCTTTATGGTAATCATATTTTTGTCAGACAACCTGTGGGCGCTTCCCAATTTTGTAAATCTATCTATTGTTGTTAAAAAGTATTGTTTCTCTACGTGAAAGATATCCATATGGACTATTTGATTCGGTTTTGACGGTGTTTCCGTGTTGCTAAAATGTTTTTTTATTGGATTGCGATCGTATTTAGCTTCGATACAAATCCTACAATTATTTACATATTTATTTATATGCTTTACTAGATTAGGACAGAAATACATATCTTTTAATTCTTCAAAATTCTCTACAATTCCCCTGTGATTAGTTTCTTCATGAGTTTTCTTTATAACATCATAAAGTTGACTTCCCTCAACCAAGTCTACTGCTAACAATCTACATTTAGTAAATTTCACTTTCTTATCATTATTAAAAATCTGAATTAATTTCTGTTGAATAATATTATATTTAGAGTCGTCCAATTCACAATATATTCCAACGGTACCGTTATTTATGTTTTCCCTAAAAAGGTTTTCTAGATAACTTTCGCATAATAAATCCGACTCTTCTATAAACAAAATTAAATATTTATCAAATATCTTTTCCTTAGTCTTATTTTTTGTCTTCAGAATTCGTATCTGAGTTCTATATTTATTAACAATTCCCTCGCTGATCTTAAAATGGTCATTTAAATCTTCTTCACCACTGTGTATTGTTTCTATTTCGTCTTCCTCTACTTGAAAAACGTGATGTTTATCTGAATCATCAATTTGATCTATTCGGCTTAAGAAATCCGCTACTTTATTATTTTTGCCTTTCACATAATCGATATCAAAATCATATTCACTCAATTGTATTCTCCATCTTGCCATCTTTGAGTTTGGTTCTTTCATTGAATATAACCATTTCAATGGCTGATGATCTGTTTGAACCAAAAATTTTCGTCCATAAACGTATCTCCTAAAATATTTTAATGCCCAAATGATGGCCAGCATTTCTTTCTCGATAGTGGAATAATTTCTTTCATGATTATTCAATGTACGGCTCGCGTAACATACTGGTTTATTATCCTGGCTCAATACAGCACCTAATGCACTATTACTAGCGTCAGTGGTTATAACGAATTTTTTATCGAAATCCGGAAAAGCTAAGATTGGGTAAGTTGTTATTAGTTCTTTAAGTTTTTTGAAAGCATCAATGTACTTTGAATCCTTTTCATCAATTTTCATATCTTTCCTTAAATACTTTATGATTGGTGAAGCAATAAGCGAATAGTTTTTTATAAATTTCCGATAGTAACCTGTCAATCCAAGGAACGACTTTATTTGCTTTACGGTTGAAGGTAATGATACTCTATTTATCGCATCTATTTTATCTGGATCAGGTTTAATACCTTCTTTTGTTATTATATGCCCCAAAAATTCCACCTGTTGTGCCAAAAATTTGCACTTATCAAACTGAACCTTAAGACCGTATTCATTTAACTTGTTAAATACTTTATTTAAGTTATCAAAATGTTCCTCAATTGATGTTGAAAAGACTAATATGTCATCCATGTAGATGACGCATATTTTATTTATATGTTCTTTTAAGACAAAGTTCATCATCCTTTGAAAAGTGGATGGAGCATTTTTTAAACCAAATGGCATTCTGATGTACTCATAATGACCAAAAGGTGTTGAAAAAGCTGTTTTTTCTATGTCATTTTCATTCATCAAAATCTGATGAAAGCCTTTTGCTAAATCAATAACAGAGAAATATTGGGCACGACCCAACTTATCGAATATTGAACTTATATCGGGTATTGGGAATTTATCATCTATTGTAACGTTGTTCAGGCCCCTATAATCGATAACTATACGCCATTTTTCTTTATTAGAATTGTCCGATTTCTTTTTAACTATCCACAAAGGTGAATTATAAGGTGATTTACTTGCTCTAATAATACCTTGATCGAGCATTTCATTCATTTGCCTACCGATCTCGCTTTCATGTATCTGAGGGTATTTATATAATTTGGAATAAATTGGTCTATCCGTGCTGGTCCGGATAGTATGCTTTATTATTGGAGTAGCAGTTAAAATTTGACCATCTTGGTAAAATGTATCTTTATGTTTATAATAAAATCTTTTTAATTCCTCGGCTTCATTTTCATTTAAAATATGAGATTGCAAATTTTCAAAACGTACTTCACATTTCTCCAAGTTATGTACTTCCTCGTACTCAATTTCAAATTCGTTTGTCTCTTTATAAAATGGTATAAGGGCATTATGTAATGTTAACTGTTCTGTTCTATAATTTATACTCGCTTTCAGAGGCATTAAAATATTATTTCCTATTATACATTTAAAGCCTTTATTTTTAAGATTTGTAAGTTTGATTGACATAGTTTTTTCTGGTAAATCGAATTCCTTTGGGAGAGCAGAGATCACCTCCTCAGTTAGTATGGAAGAACCTCCCAAAGAAGTTAATTGAATTGGCTTGGCTAATTTTTGTATTTTGTATAAGTTTGAAAAAGTATCGTAATCGCCTAATGATGTTGCTGCTCCTGTATCAATCAAACATTTCAATTTCTTTTTATTAAAAGTTAATAATACTACGGGTAATCGGATACCCGAGGCCCCCGTTGAAAATTTTCAACTACTTGCAAATTTTCTACTTCCATTGGTTCCTGTCTGTTATTAATTCTTAAATTTCCTGAGTTTCTATTCTCATCACGTCCAAAATTTCCAAAATTATTTCTATGATTACCCGACGTGTTCCAATTATTATTCCTAAAATTTCCAACGTTATTTCTATTATTACCTGACATGTTCCAATTATTATTCCTAAAATTTCCAAAGTTATTTCTATGATTACCTGACATGTTCAAATTATTATTCCTAAAATTTCCAACGTTATTTCTAAAACTTTGATTATTATAACGGACTTCGTTAAATTGATTTTGGGTTTTGTTTATTAATTTAATATCTTTTAATATGTTATTTTGAATATAAAAAGTATTAGCTGATTCTATAGTTGTGACATTATTTTGTAAGAGTAAGGATCTAATGTATAAAGGTAGAAAATTAATATATATGTCGAAGATAATTTTTTCATTATTACTAGGGTTAAAGGATATGTCTACAGGATTTAAATTAAATTTGGTATTCATTTCTGCCAAAATTTTTCTTAATTTATAGTGTAGTTCTTCTATGTTACTCGCCTTTGTGTTTAGCGCCTCTGTCCTTAGTTGGAAGAAGGATTTTTTTATTCCCAGGTCTTCTTTTAGTTTTCCTAAGATTTCTTCCCATGTTGGATTTAAAAGGGTTTCCACAGATCTTAATGCCTTACCCTGTAGTTTGTTGATTAATATTGTTTTTATTACAAGGTGATGCTCCTCTGGTGTTATATGTAGAACCGAATTTACATCTCTTAGATAGTTGGATAATGTATATTCACTGTTTCCATTAAAAACTGGAACACTCCTTGCCTCACGCAAGCATTCACTCAAGGATAAAGCCATTATTTTATTAAAAAAATTTTCCTCTTTAAAATTCAGATTCTAAAATTCTGGTTTCACTATAAAAAAAAAAATTTTTTTTTTCTCCTTTTTTTTTTTTTTTTTTTTTTATATTTTGATTGTTTTGTTCTTTTAACGTTTTTATTATTATTTTTAGTAAACTTTTATTTAATTTGATTGTATATTTAACTTTATTTTATAAATCCAATAGTTTTAACAACTATTGTTATATTATTCGGTTCGAATCACAGGATATTGTTTTTCATTCAATATCCTACCGACTGCGCCAATTATATTATTTTCCGAATAATAGACCAAACGAGTTGAGTTCTTGAATAGATCTAATCTTTATTCTTCAATTTATAAAAATCATTCTTAAAATTATGTAAGTATTAGTATGTAAAAGAGTAAATTGTACTTAAGCATAAACAAAGAATAAACTTAAATATAAACATTAGAACTTGCTTGTGTTTAATTCGGCATTTGAATTTTATAAAAGAAAATCATTTATGCTGACATGTAGAAATGGTTTTCTTTGTTGAATTGAAATTCATGGGATAAATGTAAATTGTAATAGGAGAAACTATTTTTTATTCAATGCTTTTAATAAATCTTCATGTGTGGTCAAAAATTAATTATTGAATCATAATTTCAATGCAATGACAAAATGTTTATATTATCAACATTTTCTGTAAGTGGTTTTTGTTCATTACAGTGGTGTTGGCTATGGTCATATATGACTTACATACATTAATACATACATACATACATACATACATACACATACATACATACATACATACATACATACATACATACATACAAACATACATACATTCATACATACATACATACTTACATACATACATACATACATACATACATACATATATACATACTTACATACATACATACATACCTACATACATACATACCTACATACATACATACATACATACATACCTACATACATACATACATACATACATACATACATACATACATACATACATGCATACATACATACATACATACATACATACATACATACATACATACATACATACATACATACATACATACATACATACATACATACATGCATACATACTTACATACATACATACATACACATACATACATACATACATACATACATTAATACATACATACATACATACATACATACATACATACATACATATATACATACTTACATACATACATACATACCTACATACATACATACATACATACATACATACATACCTACATACATACATACATACATACATACATACATACATACATACATACATACATTCATACATACATACATACATACATACATACATGAAAAGAAGTAGAGAACCTGGTGATGAAACGCAGCGCAACGCCACAGAACTAACGCAACGCCAAAGAATAACATTGAAAGCACAAACAATGTCATAAATATTTTGTAATTTTGTTGTTGCTTTCTACAGACAGATCAAGGGGGACCCATCCCTAAAGGATCTGGGAGAAAATGTATCACGTATCAGAAGGACCCAAAAGGGGGAGCTTCTACTTGAAATTAGCTCCAAAAATAAAACTAGCGTGGACCTATATAGAGGACAAATGGAGAAATCAATCGGCCTCAGGGCTGAAATTAAAAGCCGCAGGCAGGAGATAACTATTGAATGTAAAGATATTGACGAAGTCACGACAAAAAAAGGATATCTGCATGGCATTTCAGGATCAACTAGGCGTACCAAACATGAGAGAAGAGGATATAAAAAGCTTACGGATATCCTACGGTGGAACTCAGACTGCAAGGATAAGTCTACCATCGGAAATAGGCCACAAAGTCTTACAGGTCGGACGAGTAAGGATAGGATGGGTAATATGTCGCCTAAGAGAAATGGTGGTCCTCCGGCAATGTTATAGATGCTTGGAATATGGGCATATGGCCCGATCTTGTAAAAATCCTCTAGATAGGTCAAAATTGTGTAGAAGGTGTGGAAAAACAGGACACATGGCAAGGGACTGCACTAGCGATGCAGAATGTATGTTTTGCAAACAAACACAAAAACGGGAAACAAACCACGTGACAGGCAGCGGAAGATGCCCAGTCTTCCAAGAAGCGCTGAAAAAACGTCGTAGATGAAATTAATACAAATTAATCTCAACCACTGTAGGGCGGCACAGGACCTGCTTTCGCAGACTATCAGCGAAACTGGGGCTGACATAGCTATTGTATGTGAACAATACAGAAATCTTCAACCAAGCGTCTGGGTCAAAGACACATCCGGCAAAACAGCAATATGGGCATGTGGAAAACGAGCGATTGAGGGTACCCAAAAACAACCTGAGGAAGGATTTGTAAGAGCCAAAATAGGAGGCATCTACATCTACAGCTGCTATGCCCCACCTAGTGCATCAATCGAACAGTTCGAACAGATGATGGCTCGGCTGAAAAGAGACGCACAGCTCCACAATCCGAAGATTATAGCAGGAGATTTTAATGCATGGGCTACTGAATGGGGAAGCAAGACAACGAACAACAGGGGTCGTGTCCTCCTGGAGACCTTTTCCGGCGACGACTTAACACTGGCCAATAGAGGAGGGGCGGCTACTTTTAGGGCAAGAGGCCTAGGGTCAATCGTGGACCTTACATTTGTAAGTGGCTCACTGGTCCGGAAAATAGACTGGAGGGTAAGTGAGCATTACACACATAGTGACCACCAGGCCATAATCTTTTCTATTAACGAACCAAGAAGAGGGCAAGACCGGGTGAAGGACGCACACCCCACTTATAGGGGGTGGGCAGCTGGAAAACTGGACGGGGAAACCTTAAGGGAGACAATTACTAATGTCCGATCTTTTGATGGCACAGCCTCGGAAATGGTTGAACATCTAATGTCGAAACTTAAAGAGGCGTGTGACACCTCCATGCCGAGACGAAGGGATTCGGAAAACAGGCGACCAATATAGTAGTGGAATCCAGAAATAAATAGCCTACGCAAACAATGCCTCAGTGCTAGAAGAAAGAGCCAACGCCAAAGAAACCGACCCGATTTTACTGAACGACAAAACGAATATAAGCAACTAAGAAGAGAACTCCAACGCGCTATAACAAGGAGTAAAATTAATTACTTTAGGCAGATATGCCTGGATGCGGAAGTAGACCCATCCGTTACTTCCCGTCTCAAGGCAGGAAGATCACCACAACCCACATGCCCCCTATTGGTGAGACAAATCGTTGAAACTCTGTTTCCAAGACACACCGAAGCCCTGCGCACTAACAACACCACTATAAACCCGGGTACAGTAACGGCAGTAACGGAAGAGGAACTGATCCAGATAGCGACGAAGCTATCAGACAAAAAAGGCCCAGATAGTATCCCTAACAAGGCATTAAAAAAGGCAATGCAAATCAATCCAAGCCTATTTGTTGAAGTATTCAACCGTTGCTTGGAGGAGGGAAAATTTCCTGACTGCTGGAAGAAACAGATATTGGTTCTCATTCCAAAACCGAACAAAACCTTAGGAGACCCTTCATCATACAGGCCATTATGTCTGCTTGATTCTATTGGGAAAACGTTGGAGAGGGTAATCTACAATAAATTGTTCCCAATTGTGGAGGCAAGGGGTGGACTCTCAGACCACCAGTACGGATTCAGGAAGTCTAGATCGACTATGGATGCTATTAAGATAGTAGTCGACACAGCGAAAAGTGCTATAGAAGGTCAGGGTGCAGGAAAGAAATACTGCGCAGTGATAACCCTAGACGTAAAAAATGCTTTTAATACTGCAAACTGGGAACGCATCATGGATAACCTAGGCAGACTTGGAGTACCGGTGTACTTAACTAAAATTGTGGGGAGCTACTTTTCTGAGAGGGAGCTTCGTTACAACACGGACTTGGGCACGCGTACATACAACATAACCGCAGGCATTCCACAGGGATCGGTTCTAGGACCGTTACTGTGGAATATTATGTACAATGGGGTATTGAACCTTAACATACCAGAGGGGGCAAAAACAGTATGCTTCGCAGACGACATCGTGATCGTAGTCACTGCTAGGTATGTGGACGAAGTCGAACTACTGGCGAATGAAACGGTGTATGCTATCAGGTCATGGATGAAGTCTAGCGGCTTGGAACTAGCAGAACATAAAACAGAAGCACTACTAATAAGTAGTCGTCGAAAAAGAGAGAAAATAAAAATAAGAATAGGACAACACATCATAGAGTCACAGCAGCAACGTACGTACCTAGGAGTTGTAATAGATGACAAACTAAAGTTCAGACCGCATATTGAAAAAATATGCACTAAGGCATCGAACATAGTGGTAGCTTTGTCTAGGATGTTGCCAAACGTAGGGGGACCTAGGCACGGGAAGAGAAAACTAATCTCTACAGTGGTAAAATCAACAATTTTATACGAGGCCCCAATATGGTCGGAAGCCCTTAAGGTCAAATCGGTAGCGGCCAAACTAAACTCCGTATACAGATTATGCGCATTAAGAGTAAGCAGCGCATATAGAACGACATCGGACGACGCAGCTTACGTTATAGCGGGAATAATCCCAATTGACATGATGGCAGACGAGGAAAAACGCGTGTATGAACGCAAAAGATTAAGTCCACCAAATGCGAATGAGATTCCAAACATGGAGAGGCTGAAAACCATGCAGGCATGGCAGAAGAGGTGGGAACAAAGTGGAAAAGGGAGATGGACTTTTAGACTTATACCGAAAATAGAGTCTTGGCTAAAGAGGAATCAGGGCGAGGTGAACTACCACCTAACGCAATTCCTCACGGGACATGGAGGGTACAGAAAATATCTGCACAAGTTTGGACTCGACACGTCACCCAACTGTCCCTCTTGCGCAAACCAAGTAGAGGATGCAGAACACGCAATATTTCGATGTCCAAGATTTGAAAACGAGCGTAGGCACGCAGAGGATCTAATGGGACAGAGTATAAATCCTGAAAACATAATAGAAGTGATGACTAGAAAGAAAGATAACTGGGATGCGACCTGCTCTCTAGTCAAGGAAGTTCACAGAAACTGAGAGAGGAAGAGAAGCACAGAAAGATGCTGTTGCAGGTAGAAGCAGAGACTAATTAAGTCTATCCGACCCTGCGAAGGAATATCATAACAGACAGTTCCGCAGGGCTGAGGGAAGAGAAATGTGGTGTTTTTAATCGGTAGGAATCCGACATAACTCAGGGGGGAAAAGTACCTGGGTATCTGATGGAAGATTTTCACCTACCTACACACAAACAAAAAAAAAAAAAAAAAAAAAACATACATACATATATACATACATACATACATACATACCTACATACATACATACATACATACATACATACATGCATACATACATACATACATACATACATACATACATACATACATACATACATACATACATACATACATACATACATACATACATACATATATACATGCATGCATACATACATACATACATTTATTTATTTATTTATTAGTCTATGGAATAACTCCTTTCAGACAAAAATTACAAAATATTAAAATATTTTACAAATAAATTTAACATCATCTATTTAAATATAAAATTAAAGTGTGTTTGATAGTGTTAATATCCAAAGTTATATCAATAATACTGTACAGATCATTAAAATTTACACATATTCTACGAACAGGGTCGGCATTTGCATAATTTTGTTGAAAGTATTCAATAGATAATGGCTGGTAATAACGTGTATGGCGTCGGGGAACATTAAAAAATAAACTTTTTAGCAGGAACTCCTAGCAAATATTGCCTTTAATCAGATTGATAACAAATATCACGTTCAGCATTGTTCGGCGGCTTTTTAAAGTTGGTAAATGAATCTCTTATAACCTGGTTCTATATGAAGGAAGATTTATAGATGGATTTGGGTAAGTGCTCCGTAATATGAATAGCAAAAATTGTTTTTGGACAGACTCAATACGATCACTATGGACGTTGTAATACGGATCCCAAATTATTGAGCCATATTCGATTATAGGTCTGACAAGTGCTATGTACAACTGTTTTGTTATAGATGAGTCAGAGAATTCCTTTGACCATCGCTTAATAAATTTAAGTACACCACGAGCTTTATTAGTACACATATTTATATGTTCAGTAAAAGATAACTTTGTGTTAAATAATACACCGAGATTCAAGAAAACATTAACAACTTCCAATTTGTAGTCACCAATAAAATAGAAGCCAATAGGTCTAGTTTTTCTGGAAAAACGAATATGTTTACATTTTTTAAGGTTTATATCCAGTAAGTTTGTTTGGCACCAATTAAAGAATAAATTTAAATCCTGTTGTAAGTGTGGTTGAAAAATGGAGTCGGCAAAACTTAAAAATATTTTTACATCGTCAGCATACATAAGTATATTCGAAAATAGATATTAGGAATTATTTCTTTTTCATAAGCAATTTTATTATATTCAACATTTTTCATTTTTCGAATTTATTCTATGAGTTAAATTTCAGTTATGTATTTTATAAAGCTTTTTGTAATAGCTCTATTCCTTAAATTTATTTAGAAATGACTTTATACACTACCAGACTATTATATTGTATTTTCTCGTTACATTTTACCTTAGCTTTCCGTTGGATAGCAATGAAGTATATTTATGTACAGAAAAATTTACAATTATTAGACACCAGCAGAATGTAATACATTTTCTGGCCCGCTACGGCCTTCGTCAGCATTCTTTGTGTCACACTGGATAGTGATACTTTATAAATTGAATGTATTTAACTCAACTATTTTAACAAATAGATATGATTGGATGACTCTGTGGCAAGGTATTTCATTGAAGATAGAAATCCGATGGATTTTTTTTCGAGTTAACAAATTTATAAAATGCTTTCGGATCGCGCTTAAGGTTCAGTTTCATCCTGTTTAAATAATTTTTATAAAGGTTATGGTTGAGTAAATTGTATTTAGCACGGTAAAAAGAATATTTAGAGTAATCAGTCAGTAGTCCAGTTTGTTTATACTTCTTATAAAACTTATTTTTTATATTCTTTAATCTCGATAGAGAGTTTGAGTTCCATGGAGGGCCAGATCTGTTAACAACTGCATATTTAGGTACACAATCATCGATGTAATGAAACAAAGTATTATAAAAAGAACTTATAGCTGCATCGATTGCTGCCGGAGTACCACTGGATAATGACAAAATTTCAAGCCAGTTTGTGTTAGATAACAAGAAATTTAAATCGATGTAGTTAATCTTTTTAAAACAGTAACCATTAATATTATTGAGTTTTTTATTTGGATTCACAGACAATGGATAATTACAGTTGACTTCAATCGTAGTATGATGACGATCTTCAGGCCTAGTAATAGGATGATGACGAGTCAAAGTACAATCTTTAGGTTCATTTACGAATACCAAATCAAGCAGCTTCTTAGAATCATTTAATACTCCATTTATTTGAAAAAGACATAAATCCGATAAGTTGTTTAAGAATTCTTCGATGAAATTGTTTGTATTTATTGGAGAATAATATAGCAAATCAGGTAAAAATTTCCAAGATAAATACGGTAAATTAAAATCACCAAACACGAGGACCAAATCTTGAGGGTTAATCGAAAAAAGGAAGGATTTTAGAGTTGTCAAGTGTTGAAGATATGTTATCTGTTCAGAATTTGGAGGGATATAAGAACACGTTATGAAAAGATTTTTGCAGTTTAATTTTATTTTGACTGCAATAAATTCAATATTGTCCATGGGAATATTATCAACTCTGACGGCTTCCAAATATTTAGATACTTCAATCAAAACTCCACCACCAGTAGTATTTGTAACTCTGTCACGTCTAAAAATTATATAATTATTGCAGAGAATTTCAGAATTCAAAATATTGCTATTGAGCCACGTTTCAGAAAATACAAGAATTTGAAGGTTAAGATCAAAACTATCGATATAAAGGTTTAATAGTTTAGATTTCCTACCATTTATATTTTGATATACAATATTTAATTGATTATCGTAGTTGTCAATCAGTTTTTTGAAACATTAGTCGAGCGGGATGGTAAGTGAACAGTGTTAGCTGGTCTTTGATTGTCTCTTAAAAAATACTCACGAATCAATGCATTTTCAGGCCAGAATCTAGGATCTATTATAAGGTCAAATACTTCAGATGATACCATAAGCTTAAATGATGCAATAGTTCTCGGCTGAGAATATTTAAACTTATGGATCACTATTTCAGCATCAAAATTTAATTTAGTTTTAATATAATATTCAATATCTTCAGTTGAAGCGTCAAAAGCAAAACGGGATATAAAAATAGTTTTTTAGGCGGAATAACTCTAAGAGGATGGATGTTATTAGAGTTCTGAGTTGGATGAATAACTACAGGCGGAATTTCAGACGTAGTAGGGATAAATGGTGTTTCCGTATTAGCAGCCATCATATTTAAACTTGTAAATTCCACGGGGGAACGAGAGCAAATTTCTGATGGACGGACATTTACACCTGCAGAAAAAGAAGGATTTATGTTGAAGTTTGTATAAGTATAACTGACAGTTAAGTTAGTATCGACAACAGACGATGATGTAGATCCGGCAGCATTTGAGGAGGTGATATGTGGTACAACAGTGCCAGAGTTCGTCTTCTTCCGTTTAGGAGACAAAACATTCGCTGATGATGAAAATTTTTCCAAATTAGGGCATTTGGTTAACAATTCTCCAAATTTACTGAGTTTAGTTTGCAGCAACAGAAATTCCTTATTGATTTTTATCAAATTCATCTTTAGAGTTTATAAATAGGTTATAAAATTCAACACTAATAGTTCTGCAATTTGGACATGTCCCGTGCAGATTTTTGAGGATCAGCAAGAGCATCAGCATCACGTGCTTTTAGGCTACAGCATTTCAAATGATAGCACCCCACGCACAGCCAGCAAGATACCATACGATCATTTCCTGTTATTTGGCAGCTTACGTTTGAACATTCCATAATTAGTAAAAAAGGTTTGACACCACAGGAAGTTTTTGGATGAAAATGGTAATGCTCTATTAGAGATTATCAAATACACAAACCACAGTATTGTCAGAGTCGGTAATACAGTTCCAGAATAAACAGAAAATTAAAACATATGATCAATACAAAACATATGATTAGAATAGTGCATATAGATAATGTAAACAACGTTTATGCAGTATTCTCAGCTTTATGATTATTTATTTTTAAAACACAGGTGAACAATAAATGTTCCTATTAAAACGGATGAAATTTCCTTTATATCAAATGGTGATAACGACATTATCTCTTACGAGGGGATGGAATGGGCCATTGACTCGTTCCAGCCATACAAGTCGCCTGGTCTTGACGGAATCATCCCGGTGCAACTACAATAGATAATACCATGGCTGGTAAAAATCTTTAAGGGATGTCTGAGGATAAACTATGTGCCGAAATATTGGAGGATATTTAAGATTGTATTTCTACCGAAATCGGGTAAGAGCAATCACATGTACCCGAAAGATTTCAGACCTATTAGTCTCACATCATTCCTGTTGAAAACGTTGGAGAAAATTTTGGACTATCATGTCAAGGGTAACATGGGGCCGACGATTCTCTCTATAAATCAGCACGGGGAAAATCAACTGAGACGGCACTCCATTCAGTTGTCTCACTGATTGAGAAGACCCTGCGATACAAGGACTTCGCTATGGGCGTGTTCCTGGACATCGCGGGAGTTTTCAATAATGTGTCCACAGAGGCAATTTTGGCTAGCTTGTCGCGTACGGGGGCACACCCACACGCTAAAAACTGGATCGGTAACCTGCTAAGGTGCAGAACTATATCTGCGGCGTGGGGTAACGCCAGGATAACGAGGAGAGCACACCGGGGAACTCTCCAGGGAGGGGTGCTCTCACCAATGCTTTGGACGCTTGTCGTCAACGAACTACTTAATGGACTTCAGGACGGGGCAGCAAAGATAACTGCATACGCAGATGACGTGGCGGTAATAGTTGCTGGCAAGGATCTGAATACTATTAGTTCTGTAATGGAGGCTACATTGTGTGAGGTCGTATTATTTATTCTACTTTGCTTAACTGATTGTTTTAGGAAAAAAAAAGAAATTTTTTGTATGCTTACATGGCTTTGAAATTTTAGTTTATAAATTTTTTAGAAAATTTCATTATTTGTAAATTTTGTTTTTTTTTCAACGCGAAAGGCATTGTGAAAATCAAAAGTAAAATAAATTTTTATTAAGATATTTAATTTTAAAAGTGCAAATAGTGGCATATTGGGGATATTTTTATAATCTTAAGATTTATTGCGGATTTGAGAAGAATATAAAGGTATTTATTGCAATTTTAAATGTGTTTAGTGAGAAAATATATTTTTGTTTTGTGTTTTGACAGTCCCTGGGTATTCGCATAAATTTTAATATTGTGGTCGAAGAAGGGCAATATATGTATGTACGTTAACCCATGAAATGAAAATCGAAATAATTTTAAAAGTTTGGTTTCTGGAAAAATAGTTCAGAACACGATTGCAAATTTCCAGACTATATAACTAGGATACATCGGAAGGGAGAACGACTTTTCTCGAACAGAACTAGGTTCCTGGCGTGTCATCGTATGAACTATCGTTCTTACCCTACCATCTTACTTTCCATGCTATTTTACTTACCGTACCATCTGATTTACCATAATTTAAATGCACTAGACATAATAATTATTTAGTGTCTATTTACTTGACATGATAAAAACTATTGATAACCTTATTTATACTTTCACATAATTTCATTCAGATTAAATTGAAGATTAATTTTTCTTAAATCTAATTTTAAATTAAATTCATGCTTAATCATTTTGGTTTTTTATTAACCAATTTTTTTTTTAAATGTATTAAATTATAAATTAAAACTGTAACACTCACGCAAACACCAAAATATCATACATACATACATAAATATACCTTGTAACAGAAAATACGCTTAAATACGAAACAGACATTCATACGGATACTTAAAATAATATATCTATAAGAACTACTATAAAGACCCCGAACTTCAGGCCTGCAGTCATCGTGGGAAGTTTATTATGGTGAGTTTATTTTGTTATATTACAATAAATACAAAGTACATCTAAATTAAGAAGTAAATATGCATATATATGTATATAATTGAGTGATTTAAAAAAAAAAAAAATAATAATAATACTTCATTATAAATACTTACTTTATCATATACACTTAAACATCCATGTTTTTACCATTTGTTTTAATTTATAATTCTTAGTTTTGTTTTTTTAATTTCTAAATTAATTTGACTAGTTAAATTTTGTTTAAAACATAGAAAGAAAGAAAATATGAAGAATTTAAGATACACTTGAAGTATTTTGTTTTGAATAAATTGTGAATTTGAGATGAATCACTAACTTTTCTTTAATAATTTCACGAAACATTTAGGTAGTTGTGACAAAGAAAGCATAATGGGCTAATCCAAAAAAAAAGTATACCTTGGATGGCAACGGTCATGGGTGGGTTTAGACAGGAATAGGACGAACACCATCAAGTTCCTATTCCAAACAGAATTCACTTGCATTCCCTTTAATTTTTTTTTGTGTGTAGTCGTTTTTAGGGTTTATTGCTACTATTTTTTTTAGTAATGAACTGCCTTATCTTTAAGAAGATAAAGAATCCTCCCATTATCCCTGAGCACGGCCGGAACTTAAAGTAGCATATTCTTCTGGGAGATAAGGCGCGGCTAGGACATGGTTCGTTACATAAAATAAATGGCGCCTACAATTGGCGTTGGTCAGCCAGTGGGCGGCCGGAGTAGGACTGGGAGTAAATCCCGAGAAGACGGACCTAATACTATTTACGAATAGCTACAAAATTGGCCCATGGAGAAAGCCTAAACTAGTGGGTACTAGCCTGGAACTTAAGCACCACACAAAGTACCTGGGAGTAATACTGGACAGCAAACTATCGTGGAGATTGAATGTGGAAGAAAGGGTGAAAAAGGCAACGAATGCGCTCTACGCATGTAAGAAAATGCTGGGCAAAACGTGGGGTCTTATCCCTGCTCTTACACATTGGGTCTACACGGCGGTTGCAGGACCAATCTTACTCTACGGGATACTTTTGTGGTGGACGGCCTTGGGGAAGATATCGCACCGGAAAATGCTAATGGGCGTGTAGAGACTCGCCGAACTCAGCATCACCGGTGCTTTGCGTAGTCACCGACTGCGGCACTGGATGTGATCCTGGACTTGCAGCCGATTCATCTAGTGGCAGAAGGAACTGCGAGGAAGTCTGCGATCCGCTAAAAGGCGACGGGACAATTTGTATACAGACCTTATGGTTACGGCGGTATTATAAGGGGAATAGATTGTAGCAGTGACTACACCATTCCGAGGCTGTCACTTGGAAGGAAACCGCGAGTTACCCTGGAGGAGGACGGCTGGTTGGCAGGGCTCCGATCCGGCCACAGGACCTTCAGTTTCTACACTGATGGATCCAAAATGGAAGGCGGAGTTGGGGCTGCAGTCTACTACCGGGAACTTGGTATTCGGGAATCGTATAAGCTCCCCGATTACTGCAGCATTTTCCAGGCGGAGATATTTGCGGCCAAGATGGCTGCTGATTTGGCACGTAACTCCAGTACTAGGAACTCACACATAAACTTTTTCATCGATAGTCAGGCGGCGCACAGTGGCGCCCGTAGAGCAAGCGAGGTTGCAAAAATCAAAATTTTCATGAGTGCCGACGAAGTTTTGAATAAACCCATGTTATAGGAAACTTTTCAACGATTTCAAATATGCCACTCTTAATAATATCACATTTTTAGTTTAGAAGATATAACCGTTCAAAGTTGACCGACTTTCGGTTTTCAAAAAAACACACAATTTGTAGTCAATTTGTTGCGATTTCAGGTGTAATATCACGAAAAATAGTTAACGAATCGCCTTATTTTTTGTTTGTATTGATTGATGTATTTATTAAATGTATAATGATAAAAAAAATTAACTGTTTGCTTTGTGTTTCTCCTGGTAAATCACTATTTAAAAACTATCCGTTTTTTCACTATTTTTCAACTTTGACGGAAAATAAAAAAAAACTATATTTTTCTATATTTGCCAACTTGCAAAACCTGTTCTTTGATTATTTCTTTACATAATTCAAAAGGTTTTATCTGCCCGTACGTGCCCGTTTGGCTTCTAGAGGTAAAAAAGTTTAAAAATACATGGTTGCAGAAATTGTATGGCGTCCATCCCTTATATGTTTTGACTGACAGTAGTTTGATCTAATAGTTTGAAAAAAAACTACTCATTGAAATTAGCAGGTACGTACCTCACATAAACAATACTTTGGCGTACAAATGGTCAGGAACAATATTGACTTATGGTCCCTACAGGTAGGCACAAATCTTATTTGGACACGTGCATAATATCAAAATTGCATTATTCAGCCTAAATCCATATGTATGCAGGACACAGGTAAATTTTTAGGCATGGTAGCATAAGCCTATTTATTGCAAAATAAGCATAATGCCTGTATTACTCTACGACTGAAAGTTGGCGCAACAATTACTGAAACCATTAAACAATTTAAGTACTGAAAACATGGCGTTGAACAATTTAAAATTATTTGAACTGTTTAGAATGTCAACCACACCAAAGTTTTTCACGGAAGTGAAAATTCTTTCTGAGAAGTTGACATTGATCAGCAAATGGGGCTGCGATGGATCATCCGGACAAAGCGTTTATAAGCAAAGGATATCTTCCGATGACGCTACAATATCGGACGGAAATATGTTTATGGCATCTGTTGTTCCTTTGCGGCTAAAATCGGATGATTCCCTACACTGGAGAAATCCACGTCCGTCATCAGTGCATTATTGCCGACCAATTATGTTTCAGTTTGCAAGGGAATCGGCAGAACTCATAAGGACTACGGTGAAGGACATTGAAGAACAAATAAGCAAGATTAAGCCTACAAAGCTGCAAATTGGAAAAGGAAAATATATTGAATGCAATTACGAGTTCCACCTAACCATGGTTGACGGAAAAGTCGTAAACGAACTGACAGGAACAACCTCAACAATGTCATGCCCGATTTGCAAAAAGAGTCAGAAGAACTTTTTTCAATTCAATTCAATTTATTTCATATATAATATGTTACATCTCAATTTTATATAATTAGTTGTAAAGAGTTTAAGATTAGTATCTTTTTCTGCTTAATTATAACATATTTCAATTAGTTATCATATACATATATATAGACAGAATTATATTGGAGGTAAAAATTTAGCAAAAACCTATTTAAACCCCTTTTTTCGTTTTATTTTTATATTTTTTTTATCGATTTTTTATTATTATTTGTCAGAAGAACTTTGGTAATTTAAACGATTCTACAAATGAGGAGAATTACGAATATGGAATGTCACCATTGCACGCAAGGATAATGTGTATGGAATTCTTGCTAAAACTGGCATATACCCTACCACAAGAGGAGGAAAACTTCGATGAAAATACATCATTAAAGGATAAGGAAAAGATCAGAAAGAAGCAAATACAGGATGCTTTTTTTAAACAAGTTGGACTAAAAGTAGACTGTCCCAAGCACGGATACGGTAACTCAAACGATGGAAACACTTCTAGGAGATTTTTTGAAAATGATGAGGCAGTAACTAGAATCATTGGAATTGACAATCAAATCGTGAAAAGATTGGGAACGATCTTGGATGTTTTAAACTGCAAAGAAAATGTCAATTCTACAAAATATGGAGAATATGCGTCGAAAACTGCATCTCTTTTAGCAGAAATGTATCCACAGAAGAAGTTGACCCCGACCGTCCATAAAATATTTTCGCATGGCAAAGATATAATTGAGTACCAGTCTTTGCCAATTGGAGAGCTTTCTGAAGAAGCACAGGAGTCTCTTAACAAATTTTATAAAAAATATAGATTGCAGAACACATTCAAAGCATCAAGGGTAAGGCAAAATGAGGACCTCTTCAACATGTTGGCAGCATCTTCCGATCCACTTATTTCTTCCCTGCGGCATGTAAAGTCACGAATAGAGTTACAAAATAATTATAGTTTAGAAATGGTTAGTCTTGATCCTGACAGTTTGCAAGTGGTCAGGCCTCCAATGGGCTTCTATTTTGGGAGAATTAGGGAATGGATTCTGAACAGGACTAATCGGGCTTGGCGGGGCCGAACGGACTGCCGAGTATCGCGCACGCTGTGGCCGATGCTTAGTAGGTCAAATTCGGACGCGCTGCTGGGTAAGAGTAGGGCCTGCGTCAGGACCATGATAGGTATTATCACGGGCCACTGTATGATAGGCAGAATGGCGGTGAGAATGGGGTCTGGCTTATCGGATATATGTAGGCTGTGTGAGGACCCAAAGGAGCTGGAGACTGTTGAGCACTTTCTGTGCCACTGTCCCAGGCTACAGAACAGCAGGCTGAGGTGGCTAGGTAGCAGATTCCTGCACGAATTGGGAGATGTCTCGGGCTGCGGGCTCGAGAATCTGACGGGATTCGTAATGGGAATGACCTGGTTGCGCGGCAGGAGGCTGGGAAACATGTAGGGCAGTTTTTCCTGTTTGGTAGGGTTGTGTTTTGCTTGTTCTGTCCGATTTCTTATCTTCCACTATCTTCCTTCCCTGTGCTTTCACCATTAACTTCTCCTACTCTGTCACACTAGATATCTTTCTCTTCTTTCTTTCTTTGTTTCACTAAATAAAGGCATTACAATGGACCATAATGGTCTCTGGGTGAGGGTGTGAAGTTTGCTTCACACCAGCCTTTCTAACCTAACCTAATGGTTAGTCTTTTAGATATACCTTCTCTTACGAATTGTGATGAATATTTTACAGAAAATTGAAAAAATAAATTTAAAAAAAAAAATTATTTTTTTTTAATTTGTTGGGTAATAATTTAAAACATAAAACCCTAAAGAAAAAAAAAAAAAAAACAATCTAAAAATGTAAAAATAATTTTTTTTAGTTACCATAAAATTGATTTTTCTACTAATTTTAACTTTGATAACCCATAAGTAGGCCCCTACAAAGCGTAGCACCCTTTCCAAACGCTCATTTCATAGGCTGAACAGTTATCTATCATATGCTGTTTAAACTGTTCAATTATCTTATTCGGTTCAAAAGATATGATTTTTGCAACGAAAAAACTCAAATGGCGCCACTGTGCGGCGATCAGGGCGATATCCGCCAAATTTTCATACTCTTCTATCGTCCAGGAGTGTAGGGACTCGATAGATAGACTCTGTACACATAGCAGGGTGCACATCTACTGGGTTCGCGGGCACCAGGGCAACGAGGAGGCGGACGAATTGGCGAAACGGGGGGTCCAGTTACCATGCGATAGGGTGATGGCCATCCCGGCTCCAATTCTGAATATTAGGAGAGATACGGACTCTGCTATACGGAGGAGATCAGAGGCAATTTGGAAAAACACCGAAACGTGCAGGGTTTCCAAGGTAATGTGGGGATCCTATGATCCTGAGTCGACGAAAATACTTCTGTCACTATCGAGAAGTGATTGTAGACTTCTGGTAGGTTTTATAACGGATCACTGTTGGACTGCGGTATATGCCAAGAGGGCGGGGCGGCTGAATAGTGACAATTGCAGATTCTGTGGGGTACCAGGGGAAAAGGAGACAGTGGAGCATATACTCTGCTACTGTCCGGCACTCGTGCGCTCCAGGGCGAACTGTCTGGGAGATCATTACTTCCAAAATCTCGGGGAAATCTCTGGAATTGGGTTAATGATGAGACTCCTGGCTTTCGTCAAGAGCGTGTGGGGTACTCTGAGTACCATCACATCGGAATGACCTCTCTTATTTCTAACGTTCTTTTGCGGGTTATCGTGCAACGTGGTAACGCTAGGGACCTATTTGGTCTATGCGGGGTTTTTGCGACCGGCCACTCTAACCTAACCTAATCCCAAGGTGCTAGTCGAAGTTGCTTAAAGAAACGATAAGTGTTCAGCTACACACATTTGTAGACGCAGGCGAAAATGCATATGCAGCAGTAAGCTACTTCAGAATTCCATATAACGACGTCGTTGACGTCCGTATTATTGCAGCTAAATCAAAGGTGAGTCCTCTAAAGCCTATATCCATCCCCCGACTAGAGCTCCAAGCTGCTATAATTAGAACGAGACTAGCCGCAAAAATTCGTTGTGCTACACGTCTTAATTGCGAAAAAAGTTTCTTTTGGTCCGACTCAAAAACAGTTTTAAAATGGCTTTCAATGAATCCTAAAAGCTTTAAAGCTTTCGTTATGTACAGAGTTGGAGAAATATTAGAATCAACTGATCTTACTCAATGGAATTGGGTGTCGTCCAAATTAAACCCTGCTGATTTTGCGACAAAAATATCTCCATCTAGTGACGACATGTGGCTTAATGGACCTGCATTTCTCAAAAGCAACAGAGATTTATGGCAAAAATGTATAGACCTAGGTGGCGTAAGTAATGAAGAAATACGAAATCACTTATTAGTAATTGATAAATTAAACAAAATAAAAATAAACGTTGAATATTTTTTAAGTTGGAAGCGACTTTACATGGCTCTCTCCCAATTTCTATTTTACATAGACAAATTAAAAGCTGTAGTACATGGATATAAAACACCACAATGTATGCGTTTTGAATATATACAAAAGGCAAAAAGTGTTTTGCTCAAATATGCCCAAGCTAGTGAATATTCTGAAGAAATTTGGTGTATAAAAAATAAGAAGAAAATACATCCTGGGAGTAAGATTAAGCCGTGGAATGTTTTTCTTAATGATAATGACATCATACGCGTTTGCGGAAGGGTCGAGTCATTAAATTGCAACGACGCCATTATTATGCCCCACAGTCATTATATTACATTTTTGCTGGTCCGAAATTATCATGAGAATTTTCATCATTGTCTTCACGATGCCACACTGTGCAAAATCAAATCAAAATTTTACATTGCTAAGATGAGAACCATTTATAAAACTGTGCGAAGCAAATGTCAACGATGTAAGAATCAAATGGCAGTACCGCAGCCCCCGTTAATGGCATCTCTTCCTGCTGCAAGACTCGCTAGCTTTGAACGTCCCTTCACTTATGTTGGTATCGATTTTTTTGGCCCCTTATACGTGGCAGTAGGCAGGCGCAGAGAAAAAAGATGGGGAGTGCTGTTTACCTGTTTGACAGTTCGAGCGATTCATATTGAGGTGGCCCATAGCCTTGACAAGTTCATGCATCATGGGCATTCAAAATTTTATAAGTCGTCGCGTCTCTCCGAAGGAGATTTACACAGATAATGGAACAAATTTTAAGTCTGTCGATCGAATACTTCGCGAAGAAAAGCAGAATCTGAACCTGCACGTAGTTTTTTCTAAACACGATGGAATAAAGTGGAGATTTAATCCTCCTGCAGCACCACATATGGGTGGAGCATGGGAAAGATTGGTTCGCACCGTAAAAACTGTTCTTTACGCATTGTGTCCAGCCTTCAAATTTAATGACGAGTCTTTAAGAAGCGCTCTATGGGAAATCGAGTTTATAATTAATTCTCGGCCTTTAACATTTGTAGCTCTGGACTCTGCCGAAGATGACGCTCTCACGCCAAACCATTTGCTACTGGGCTCCGCTGACAGACATAAACCCTTATGTGAAACAAATTATGATCTTCGACAGCGATGGCATCAAACCCAAAAATTCGCAAACCATTTTTGGAAAAGGTGGATTCGTGAGTATGGTCAAACTTAAGTCCGTCGAAGCAAGTGGTTCGAAAAGGTAAAGCCCCCGGTTATTGGTGACGTAGTTGTACTAGTGGACGAAACGCTTCCTCGAAATAGTTGGCCATAAGGCATCATTACGGATAAATTTACCGCCAAAGATGGGCAAGTACGGCGGGTTAAAGTCAAAACCACCACTAGCACATTTGAGAGGCCTGTAACAAAGATTGCAGTACTAGACGTCGGTAATATGATGGATGGAAAGCTCATGGCTCCCTAATTCGCTTACAAGGGGGGGAATGTTGCCGCCGCCACTGTAGCATAAGTGTTATGATTTATTTATCTTTTTCTTTATTTAACAAGCATACATTTGCATATATACTTAATATTTACATACTACATACATATGTACGTATGCATATGTTTGCTCTTTTTCTTTCTTATTGTTCAATTGCTTAATAACGGTTCTATCTGGTGATCGACTATTACTTAAAAAGTCATTGCACAGATTTTAAGGGTTTTTATTAAGAGTTGAGAAAACAAATTGTTTTAAAGCGTACAACATAACGTAAAATTTAACTTATTTTTCTTTCAATTTAATAAAGTGTTTGTTAAAATTTGTTGATCTTAAAAGTTGTTTTTTATATTTAAATATTCACAAACTCGAAAACCACATTTTATTAAAAATATTTTTTATAAATCATCAAAAAAAAATTTTTTCCGAATACCTTTATTTCGACAAAAAATATAAAAAGTCGCCAGGATATAAACATTGTTTAATTTTTATTTAAAACAAAATAAAAATGATTAGCGGACACAAAAAAAATACAATGTTGACTATAAAATAGTTTACGGTAGTCTACTTAAAGCAGCTAGTATTAAACAAACATTGTATATATATGTTTATCCAAAACGGTATACATTTCAGCGGCACGACAATTCTTATTGTTTTTTCAATACATTGTATAGGATTTTATTGATTGATTATATTGCATATAATGCATAACTCGTAATAGCGCGTCAAGAAGTTCCTATTGCATTATATGTTGAAGGTGAGTTTTTGTGGAGTTCATTATTAATAAAACTCTTTCAACATAGGCATAAGCAGTTGAAATTACATGCATAAAGACGGTCAAAGCAAGTTCTTTGAAATGGTATGTACCGGACGTATAGCTATAACATTTGAGCCAAAACTAATTTAAATTAGATGGAATACCATCATTGAAATAATCTTTCCAAATAAAAAACGTGAAATTTGTCCAAGAGTCTCAAAACAAAATTATGGCTTACCAAATAGGAAACAAAATCGACATATATCTTATAAGCCGCAAAAAAAATCGCCATGTCGGCAAAAAGCTTGAAAATCGCCGTTTGTCGAGAAATTGTTATACTCGACAATCCTGATTGTATTATGAAAATGTGTAAAGCAATGTGGCAATGAGTAACAGAAACAGCTCACAAGAATTGTATTGTTGTTTCTTTTCAATCAGTTATTCTATCAAGTAAACAAGAAAAAAAAGACCAAAAGTGAACTGACTGACAAAAAAAAGACATACTGACCCAAAACGAACAAGTGAACTAAAACGTACAGTGATACAAAAAGACCGGTCATCGTTCATCTAATTGAAAAGTTCAATTGAACTAGGTCGTTCATGAACTACACAACTCTAATATATATTACATACGTGATAAATATTTATGAAATATAAAGCTTTTTTTTTTTTTTTTTTTGTAACAGTCCTAATCCAAAAAGTTCTTGGAAAAAACTATCAGTTATGCATTTGCAGATATTTAAAATTCTTGGAAAAAACAAGGAAATTGGAGTAATAGTTGAGCGGATGCTGCGACTTTTGATTATATGAAATAAAGTAGGAACTTTCATCAAGAAAAAATAAATAACTGCCAGGCCCACAATGTCGACAAGAACATTTCTTTCGCATTTTTATATTGAAAACAATAATAAAAATATTAAATTTGTTTTTGTTTTCAATATAAATATAAGTAAGAAATGTTCTTGTCGTCATTCTGGGCCAGGCAGTAAATAAATATTTTATAGAATCTGCTGATTGTTCCTTTTCATAAATAACTTTTTTGTAATATTAAACATTTTTTATTTTTCGAATGGTTTCTACATACTGAAATATGATTTTATTATCAAAAATTCTTAAAGAATAAGTTTTTTTTTTGTATGGAGATATGATTTTATAATTTAGTATAAATAGAGTAGCTAAAATAATAATTTTTCATTATATTTAGATATTTTTAATTTGGCTTAAGTTCATTGAATTTAATTTTGGATTAAAAACCATAAACAGTTCAATAAAATAACTACAATACTAAGTATTTTTCATTATAAATTGTTAAACTTCAAAAATAAAATTATAAATGAAGAGACACCACCTCCTCCTTCAATTTTCCCATTTTACTCCGAGTATAATGGAAATGAGGAGAGTAATCAACTTAGATATCTTCCATTTACCCCGAACGACTTCTTTATTAGAAGTACATATCGGGGTTATGAAGGACAGGAGCTGCACTTTTATCCTTTTCCTCCCCACGTGAGACGCCAAAAATTAAATAATAATAATAATATGTTTCGCTTCATCGATGATGACGAAGAAACTCAATTATTATTACCTTCGTCATCACAACCAATACGGATTCCAACAGCAGCTCCAGAATTCCTACAAAATCCTTAAACATCCAGAATTCCTGGAAAAAAATGAGGTATGCATATGCAGATGTTTAGAATTCTTGGAAAAAAAACTATCAGTTATGCATGACTATTAAGATTCAATGAATCATTTTGAAGAAATTCAATTACCACCTCGTTCAGTATTTTTCAATAAATTAAAAAATGAGTCGTGTAGTGTAGAGAATTATGAACTTACACAAAAAGTATGGAAAACGTTTAAATGTACAACATTAAAGGATTATTTACTTTTATAATTAAAAGAAGATATTCTTTTAATTTGTGATCTATTTGAAAATTTCCGTAAAGTTTCTGCAAACATTTATAATTTAGATCCATGTCAGTTTATACGTCCCTATGTTTATCCTGGGATGCATGGTTGAAAACAACTGCAATAGACTTGGAGTTGTTGACTGATATTAATACATATATACAATCTTGTTCTTCTAGGTATCAGGGAAGGTATTGCTCAATGTTCTAATTGGCATTCAATTGTTAATAATATTTATGTATATCGTTAAACTATATAATTTTTATTTGAATTTAGTTACATAACTTGTTTCTGCACGTGTCATTTTAGGCGAAATATTTATTACCTGGTAATTTAAAAAATTTACAAAACATTTTATGACCTGTAGCCTCAGTCGGGTTTGGTGTGCCATTACATGCCACTGCTGCTATTATCCATGGATTTATGGCCGATCTTGTGAAGGCAGGCAGACCATATTCACTACACACTCAACTTGGGGCTCTTAAAAAAAATTGATTTTTTCTTCATAAATGTATGCTTTTGTAAAATAATTTTTAAAATGTATTTTTAACAAGGTGGTCTCTTAAATGCTCTTCTCCTGTCCAAACAAGGAGTCGGGGCCCATTTTTTATTGCTGATTCTTAAAGCAAAAATTATGAGGAATCCAAAAAAAAAAAAAATTATCCGGAAAATTTAGGAGCTTCTGTGGAAAATCGGAATATTTAATTTTCTTGGGAAAATTTAAAGGTAAATTTCTAAGAAAAATTAGGAAAATTTTATTTTTCAATTAAAGCCTGATTCAATACCTTTCCAACGAGCTATCACTCGTTGCGATCGCTTTAGTAGTTTTTAAAACAACTTTCAATGAGGTCCCTTATGAAGAATTCTTCAATTTTGTAACATGACAGTGGTGTACACCACCACTAAACCAGTCACTATAAAAAAAAAAAAAAATATGTAGGTACATTATTTTTTGCTGGGCAATCGATTGAGACTATTTATTTTAAAATCGGAGAGGGGTCGTCCAAAAGGTGATCGCTTTCATATGGAATTGCTCTATAATATCTTAAGTGTATAACTAAGTTTTTGTTAAATACATATAATAAATAGAAGGAGCGTCATTATGAGTTTTGTTAATTTTAAATATAATTTTAAATTAATTGCTTTGTATGCCCCAGTAGACTAGTTGACAGTGAACCAGTCTATCAATATGAGGGTTCCAGATATGATTATCACCAGCGACTCTAATCTGTATATATTTATACCGTATTCATACTGATACCACAAAATCTCTATTCTAATAATCATATTATATGGAGTATTTAATGTTCTGATAACACTTAGTAAAAATTAGTATGTAGTATAAACTTGAAGTTTACTATACCATCAGAATATTAAATCATATTGAAAAATGGAAACATATTACAAAATCAATAAATAAAGATTAAATAACCATTATATTTGCATATAGTTAACAGTTAAGAATTTAAGGATAATAGATTTTCCTTTATCATTACTACCTTTTAATTTTTCTAGTTTAATAACCATACCATGCCACACAACACAATATCATACCATACCACACAATATATAACAATGCCATACCATACCAACCCATTTATACCCTACCATATCATACCATACAATTCCATACCATTCAATTCCATGCCATAACAACCCATACAATATCAAAGAGTACATTATCATAGAATATCATACAATACGAAATTTAATGTTTTTGCATACCTAATGTAATTCCTTTTTTTTTTTTTTTTTTTTTCTCATTATTTATTTATTGAATCTTCATATATTAAATATGAACTAACAATAATTAATCAAATCTTATACTAATACTTTATTTTTGTCCTGCCAATGCTAGACGAAAATTTTTCTCCTCACGGTTTCTGTTCACATATGTAGATGTTCAGCGGTTTTCCCTTCGGATGAGTCCTGCGGTATCTCTTCTCCTTAATCTAGAGTGTCCACTGTCATTTAAAATATTTCGAGCAAGTGGATTTGGGTGCGACTCAAGCCTTTTTAAATATTTTGCTGCGTACTTCGTAATAATAGTTTTTACTAATGGCACATTGAGATCCTTGTGAATATTAGAGTTTTTAACATACCAGGGAGCGGCTGTGATTATTCGAAGAAGTTTATTTTGGCGCCTTTGAATTTTTTCGATATTTGAGGCCGAGGCAGTGCCCCATAGCTGAATACCGTAGCACCAGATTGGCTTCAATATAGAGTTATAAAGTAGAAGTTTGCAGTCGAGGCTAAGAACAGAATTTCTTCCAATAAGCCAATATATTTGAATTGCTTTTAGTTTCATTTGTGTTAGTTTTGCTTCAATATGGCATTTCCATGTCAAACGCCGATCTAGATGAATACCGAGATATTTTACATGCGATTGCTGGGGCACTAATTGATTATTGATTTTAATAGGGGGACATGACTCCCGACGCAAGGTGAATGTTATATGTACGCATTTTTGCTCATTGGCCTTTATCCTCCATTGTTTTAACCACTTTTCCAGTTCAAATATATGATCCTGCAAGTAACGGGATGCTTCATGACAGTTTTCGTGTACGCTTAGAAAAGCTGTATCATCAGCAAATGTTGAAGTTAGGGTGTGGTTGTTTGTTGGCATGTCTGAGGTATATATTAGGTATAACAGTGGGCCCATGATGCTTCCCTGAGGGACTCCAGCGTCAATTGGCTGAGGAGAACTTATAAAAGCACCTTCTTTAATAATAAACTTTCGACCGACTAAGTAGCTTTCTAACAGCTTGTGTGTGTTTACTGGTAAATTTAGCTTCAATTTATGTAATAAGCCTTCATGCCAGACTTTATCAAAAGCTTGAGAAACATCGATGAAGAGGGCGGAACAATATTTTTTTTCTTCAAAGGTTTTTCTTATGGCGTTTACTATACGATGGGTTTGTTCAATTGTGCTATGTTCTCTTCTAAAGCCGAATTGATGGTTTGGAATACATCTATTTACATTTAAAATTGGGGTTAATTTTGACACTAACAGCTTCTCAAACAGCTTTGATATATTAGACAATAAGCTTATAGGTCTATATGACTCAACTTTTGTAGGATCCTTTCCTGGCTTAGGTATCATTGTAACTAAGGATACTTTCCATTCTTGTGGGTAGTATTCAAGGCGTATAATAGCATTAAAAATTAAAAGAATAATTTTCTTTGCTATGCTGGGTAGCTCTAAAAGCATTTTGTTGCTGATCTTATCAAAACCAGGGGCTTTCTTGGGGTTTAAATTATGAATAGCCTTTTCGATTTCTTTTATCTCAAATCTAAGGGGAACAGCAGCTCTAACAGCAACTGGTGGCAACTCGACTACAATATCGGGAGATGTATGCGGGGTAAATACGTTTTTCAAATGATTAACAAAAAGATTTCCTTTTTCTTCATCATTTCGTGCCCAACTTCCATTTAAGTTTCTTAATGGTGGTTTAGTGATAACTGGTCTATTAAGATTTCTAGCTGCACGCCATAATGAGTAGTCTGATTGAGAAGTTGCATCAAGTTCCTTAAGATATTTTTCCAGGGAAGCCGTTTTCTGAGACTGCAGTAACTTTCTTAGCCTTTTTGTGCACTCTTTTAGTAAATTCTTAAGTTGAGGGGATCTATGCAATTGCCATTCTCTTCGAGCTCTCCTTTTTTCAGTCAATAGACGCTCAACATCTGCAGAATATATTTTACTATTTTTGGTTTTTTTGAGGGTTATACTAGAATGTTGAACAGCTAGTTTCAGATAACTGTCAAAATTTACAATAGAAATATCCACATTATCCGGTGTACTAAGCGGAATATTTTCAGTGCAGTGGGTACTGAGATATTTTTTATATTTTAACCAATTTATTTGAGTGGCTGACGTCACTAAGTTATCAGACGGAGATACAATTCTATTAGGATTTGTTATTGTAAGAATTGTAGGTGTGTGATCAGAAGATAGTTCTAAGGAAGCTTCAACATAAATCGTTTCTACGGGGATGTTTTTAACCACTCCAAAATCGATAACATCTGGAACTTTTTGCTGATCAGAAGGCCAATATGTTGGTTGTCCGCTCGCGACCACATTTAGATCCATTTTACAAATTGTGTTAAACAAAACACGACCCTTAGGTGTAATAAGTCGTGAACCCCAGAAAGTGTGTTTAGCGTTATAATCGCCAGCAGCCAGGAAGCAAGGTCCTAATGATTTGAAATATTTATTATATTGGCTTTCTGATATAGAAAATCTAGGTGGGGAGTATAAAGATGAAATTACTATGTCTCGATTTAATTCCTCAACGCAAATGTTCGTTGCTTGGAGATAGTCTTCACGATGATCACTCATTAAGTAGTGTTTTACTCGGTTCTTTATCAAAATGGCAGAACCGCCACAAGCTCTGTCTCGAGGGTCCTTGGTATCATATAATATATAACCATTGATTTTAAACGTATTTCTTGAGGTCAGATGAGTTTCAGAGACCATCATAACATCAATTTGTTTATTTTTAAGGAAGTATTCTAGTTCATTTTTATGTTGGCGGATGCCGTTTGCGTTCCAAAAGCAAATTTTTAAACAGTTCATGGCTTGTTTAGTACAGCTTGCAATAACATCGATTGCATTCTTAGCATTTCTTGCATCATGTTACCCATTGTGTTGGTAAAATTGTTAACTGTTTGCACTAATGTTTCCATAGTTTTTTCTAGCCGAGTTAAATTAGAAATGGGAATTTCGTCGTTATTTGGTACATCACCTTGAAGTTGCATATGATTAGATTTTAATACATTAGCGTATGAGGTTCTGTTATTATTTGGCTGAGGCATCTGGACGCCGTACGTGTTTCCTTGATTAGTTGCCTGCGTTTGAGGGGGATTAAGTTTCTGTCCAACAGAACGCTTGACAATCGAATATACCGGGCATCCTCTATAGTTGGCAGTGTGGTTACCACCACAGTTGCTACATTTTTTTACGTTAGGGTCATTTTTGGACTTATCGCACCGGACGGTACCATGTAATTCTCCACATACGACGCAAACAGGGGGTAAATGGCAGTATGCCCTAGTATGACCAAATTCTTGGCAGTTTAAACACTGAACGGGCCCATTTCTTTTGTGCGGCTCCTCTATCGTGATTTTTCTGTACAGAATGTATTTTAAACTGTAAATGGGATGCGTTTCATTTTTTTTTAGCTTAACATCGCCGGGCTCTAACTCCACTCGAAATAGTGGTTGGGGATTTTTTTCCCTATTTTTAATATTTGTAACATTTTTTATTTTGAAGCCCTTTTCTTCTAAAAATGTTTTTATTTCGTCTGGGTCCACGCATGAGTCAATGCCCTTTATCACAACCTGAAGACCTTTGCTGCTTTTCAGTTGGTATGTATAGAAGCTTTTTTTAAGTGCTTCAAACTTATTAATTATTTTGCGAAAATCATTCTCGTGATTAACCTGTATTTTTGTTTCGTTTATATTACCACGCTTGATTGCAGCTACGTAAAACGAATTTTCACCTATCACCGAGATTAGACTTTTTATAAGCTCACTTGAGTTTTGCTCTCTAAGGTATATCGGGGGTGGCTTTGACGTTTTTATGACGTTAGGTGCTTCAGAAGATTCATCCTCCAGAATTGCAAAACGATTTTGCGAGTTTATTCTATCAAAAGATGGAACTTTCGAGGCAGAGGCTACAGCTGAAGAGGCAGGGCTGCGACCACGTTTAAGCACTGTTACATACCTGTCCATACCAACTTGCACTTGTGGTTTTTGACAAATTTTTTCTTGTTTGTTTTCCATTACGTCTTTGTTCGAGTTTATGTTGTCAATGGTAACGCTTGTATTATTTTCTGTTGTTGTATTTATTTCCACATTGCTTACACTAGCATGAGTATCATTTATTTTTGTTGTTGTTTCATTGTTATTACTCATATAGAGTTGTTTTTGTTTTTTTCAGCGTTTTTTTTATTTTTAATTTTTGATAACTGTGCTCTTTTTATTATGTATAATGTTGTTACACCGAGATAATAAAAGAAAAAAGAATAAATATTTTTTTTTGCACAGATTATTTGCAAGTATGTATGTGCGTACATACATACATATGTAGGTATATTTTTTTACTTGTATTTTTTTTCTTAATTTTTTTTTTTTTTTTTTTTTTTATTTTTTTTTTTTTATTGTTCACTTTTATATTGAGCGTCCAAATTCGCTTGTTAAATTAACTAATTTATGTTAAAAAAAAGAACCGTATGCGGAGTTAAAAGAAACACGTCTTTTCTCATCGAGCACGACCGACTGATGTAATTCCTATGATTTGTTTTCCTGTTATTTGCCTTATATTCTTTATATTTATTCACCTCCATCCATCATCATTATTCTTTACAATATATTTTTTCTCATTCATCTATCATATTCATACATTCTATCCTAATCATTTATATTCTTCCTATCCGTCATATATTATCTTTATATCTTGGAAATTTTTTTCTTATACTAACAATCCTATATTTAGTCTTGGTCTTGTGGTCGTAGTCTTGATTATAACCTTAGTCTTAGTATTAGTCTTGGCATTAGTCTTATGATCTTGGCCTTATAGCTTGAGATCTTGATTTTTTGCGGATCACTCACATACAAACCTTCTATTTCAGTATCATCAAACAATTTTAAAAACATAGTCTGACTTTCGATTGTGTACTGTTTTTCAAGATAATCCATTCTTATTTTTCCATTTGATCAACTCCCCATTATAATATTTTTAAATTTTTAGAATCATATAAATTCTATCCACATCGTTTTGTTCATTATATATATATATATATATATATATATAGATGATATTAGATTGAAATCATTATAAGAATAGATTGAGTTATTATTGCAATCAAATCCTCTGTATTATAAAAAACGAGATTTAAAACCATATAAAGATAGTCTTACAAAAACATACTCATTCAGACGTAACTATCAACCAATTATAAAAATTAAATATCCCAAAACCATTAAATGTCAGAGTATAATGATTATTTAATATAAACGTAAAAATTTGTATTAAAGTTAGTAGATTATTTAATCCAAATTTTACTATTTTTAATTAGGCTTAAGTTCATTAAATTTAATTTTCATTAAATTATTTTTTATGAAGAAAGGAATTTTTACAACATGGAAGATTAATTAAAATTGTTATTGATAATTTTCATTCTTGACTGACCTGGGATTCGAAGCCAGGCTGGCTGGCGTGTGATTCGAACCCATGCGGCTGGTTACCCTGACATGTTTCGACCTCAACCACTAGGTCTCCTCAGAGGGATTTGCCGTCTTACACTTGCAGCCATCGATGACTGCTGACGTCAGTAGTCAAACATCAATCCTTAAACCAAATTGTATTTTAACCTTTGGTAGATCGAAATTTGCTTTTTGAATGATTATCCATTTTTAATTGATCTCACATGTTTTCCTTACTTCTGTTTTTTCGTACTTTTGTCAAGAATTCTTCTTGAAGTCCAAAGTACATTTTTTTTGTTTTTCCTGTTTTTTTGTCTTTCTTTTTTCTAGTTGACCTTTTTCAGCACAACTTGAAGGACAAATGTAAACATAGCTCGTGCCTTAGCTGTTAACAATTATTAGTATTATGGTTATTTTATTGAACTGTTAATGGTTTTTAATCCAAATTTAGATATTTTAATTAGGCTTAAGTTCATTGAATTTAATTTGCATTAAATTATTTTTATGAAGAAAGGAATTTTTACAACATGGAAGATTAATTAAAATTGTTATTGATAATTTTCATTCTTGACTGACCTGGGATTCGAAGCCAGGCTGGCTGGCGTGTGATTCGAACCAATTTTAATTAACCTTCCATGTTGTAAAAATTCCTTTCTTCATAAAAAATAATTTAATGAAAATTAAATTTAATGAACTTAAGCCTAATTAAAAATAGTAAAATTTGGATTAAAAAACCATGAATAGTTCAACAAAATAACCACAATACTAATTATTGTTAAAGCTAAGGCACAAGCTCTATGTGTTCATTTGTCCTTCAAGTTGTGCTGAAAAACGTCAACAAGAAAAAAGAAAGACAAAAACATGATAAACAAAAAAATGTACTTTGGACTTCAAGAAGAATTCTTGACATAAGTACGAAAAAACAGAAGTAAGGAAAACATGTGAGATCAATTAAAAATGGATAATCATTCAAAAAGCAAATTTCGATCTACCAAAGGTTAAAATACAATTTGGTTTAAGGATTGATGTTTGACTACTGACGTCAGCAGTCATCGATGGCTGCGAGTGTAAGACGGCAAATCCCTCTGAGGAGACCTAGTGGTTGAGGTCGAAACATGTCAGGGTAACCAGCCGTCTGGGTTCGAATCACACGCCAGCCAGCCTGGCTTCGAATCCCAGGTCAGTCAAGAATGAAAATTATCAATAACAATTTTAATTAATCTTCCATGTTGTAAAAATTCCTTTCTTCATAAAAAATAATTTAATGAAAATTAAATTTAATGAACTTAAGCCTAATTAAAAATAGTAAAATTTGGATTAAAAAACCATGAATAGTTCAACAAAATAACCACAATACTAATTATTGTTAAAGCTAAGGCACAAGCTCTATGTGTTCATTTGTCCTTCAAGTTGTGCTGAAAAATGTCAACAAGAAAAAAGAAAGACAAAAACATGATAAACAAAAAAATGTACTTTGGACTTCAAGAAGAATTCTTGACATAAGTACGAAAAAACAGAAGTAAGGAAAACATGTGAGATCAATTAAAAATGGATAATCATTCAAAAAGCAAATTTCGATCTACCAAAGGTTAAAATACAATTTGGTTTAAGGATTGATGTTTGACTACTGACGTCAGCAGTCATCGATGGCTGCGAGTGTAAGACGGCAAATCCCTCTGAGGAGACCTAGTGGTTGAGGTCGAAACATGTCAGGGTAACCAGCCGCCTGGGTTCGAATCACACGCCAGCCAGCCTGGCTTCGAATCCCAGGTCAGTCAAGAATGAAAATTATCAATAACAATTTTAATTAATCTTCCATGTTGTAAAAATTCCTTTCTTTATAAAAAATAATTTAATGAAAATTAAATTTAATGAACTTAAGCCTAATTAAAAATTGTAAAATTTGGATTAAAAAACCATGAATAGTTCAACAAAATAACCACAATACTAATTATTGTTAAAGCTAAGGCACAAGCTCTATGTGTTCATTTGTCCTTCAAGTTGTGCTGAAAAATGTCAACAAGAAAAAAGAAAGACAAAAACATGATAAACAAAAAAATGTACTTTGGACTTCAAGAAGAATTCTTGACATAAGTACGAAAAAACAGAAGTAAGGAAAACATGTGAGATCAATTAAAAATGGATAATAATTCAAAAAGCAAATTTCGATCTACCAAAGGTTAAAATACAATTTGGTTTAAGGATTGATGTTTGACTACTGACGTCAGCAGTCATCGATGGCTGCGAGTGTAAGACGGCAAATCCCTCTGAGGAGACCTAGTGGTTGAGGTCGAAACATGTCAGGGTAACCAGCCGCCTGGGTTCGAATCACACGCCAGCCAGCCTGGCTTCGAATCCCAGGTCAGTCAAGAATGAAAATTATCAATAACAATTTTAATTAATCTTCCATGTTGTAAAAATTCCTTTCTTCATAAAAAATAATTTAATGAAAATTAAATTTAATGAACTTAAGCCTAATTAAAAATAGTAAAATTTGGATTAAAAAACCATGAATAGTTCAACAAAATAACCACAATACTAATTATTGTTAAAGCTAAGGCACAAGCTCTATGTGTTCATTTGTCCTTCAAGTTGTGCTGAAAAATGTCAACAAGAAAAAAGAAAGACAAAAACATGATAAACAAAAAAATGTACTTTGGACTTCAAGAAGAATTCTTGACATAAGTACGAAAAAACAGAAGTAAGGAAAACATGTGAGATCAATTAAAAATGGATAATCATTCAAAAAGCAAATTTCGATCTACCAAAGGTTAAAATACAATTTGGTTTAAGGATTGATGTTTGACTACTGACGTCAGCAGTCATCGATGGCTGCGAGTGTAAGACGGCAAATCCCTCTGAGGAGACCTAGTGGTTGAGGTCGAAACATGTCAGGGTAACCAGCCGCCTGGGTTCGAATCACACGCCAGCCAGCCTGGCTTCGAATCCCAGGTCAGTCAAGAATGAAAATTATCAATAACAATTTTAATTAATCTTCCATGTTGTAAAAATTCCTTTCTTCATAAAAAATAATTTAATGAAAATTAAATTTAATGAACTTAAGCCTAATTAAAAATTGTAAAATTTGGATTAAAAAACCATGAATAGTTCAACAAAATAACCACAATACTAATTATTGTTAGTAGATTATTTTAAAACATACCAGACAATTGAAAACCAAACTTTGTTCTTTAAAGTGGCGTGATCTCTTGTGTTTGTAGAAGAGTAATCTGTTAATTTTATGAATTGGTCCTCATTGATCAGGGCGGCTAGGTTGAATACGGAAAACTGTATATAATGAATAACAGTGGTTAATGTATATATTAAAAGGCTGCATGAATAACTTCATTCATGAACATACTGAAATGTTTATTCAATGAAGTTCGTATTCAAACAAACTTCAGACCACTGAACAAACTGTTGTTTTATTCATGCTACTAGAAAACACATTTCGTTTTGTATGGCAAACACAAAGACTTTGTTCAATGAAACGAATTTTGTTTTACAGTTTTCATTCTCTCTCATTTTTTTTTTATAAATACTCAATACCAATGTTGCCACTTAGTAAAGTTATGTAATTTCTTCTTTTTTGTTACCTTTACAATAATATATGTAATTTGTAAAGCATTTTTTTAATTAAATTAAAATTTTTTTTCCTAACAACTATTTTATGTACTTCCAAGCAAAATACATTGCTAAAAATGTTTTTGAAAATAAAATGAAATTTTTTTTGAAGTTTACATTAAAAACAATTAATTTTCATTGAAAACAAAGTCAAATTTGTAATATTTTTATTATTTTAATGGTAATGTACTTCCTTATCTTGTTGCTTTTACTCTTCATGGTTATTTTTGTTTTTTTTTTTTTTTTTTTTGCTAATAATTTTCATTTCTTTCAACTGGCAATACTGACTTTAAAATAAATGTGTTTCTCCATGAACTTTTTCGACATTTATTCAGTGGTAGTTTTAATTCAGAGTTGTTTGTATTCATATTATTTTGCTTAAGTTACAAAAAAACTTCATCTTATTTATCTCTTAAATTTCTTGTGTTTGTTGCTTTCATTTCGTAGTTATTCATTATATTGAATACAAACGAAGAAAATACAAAATTATAATGAAAGTTTGGTGGCATGTCATAACGTCCAGTGTCATAGTGTCATAACGTCCATCGAAGAAATGTCGTAGCGTCCGCGGACGTTATGACACTTTGCAAGGTGTCATAATGTCCACAACAAGCAAGAATGTAAACAAATTTGGGATCATAGCCGGCCTTCGGCTGGGCGCAAGGATTTTCTCCTCTATGGTATAACAAACACCGGCTTCGCTAAGTAAAGCTTCTAAAATCTGCCTTGTTTCCGAACGAAAGCCGACTATGCAGAGAAGCTTTAGTTAGCGAAGCCGGTATTTGTTATACCATAGAGAAAAAAATCCTTGCGCCCGGCCGAAGGCCGGCTGTGCAGAGAATCTTTAGTAAGCGAAGCCGGTATTTGTTATACTATAGAGGAGGAAATCCTTGCGCCCAAAAGTGTTTTCGTTATATATTTAATATTTACTCCCAGAGAAAAAGCAGGAAAACCATTTTTAAAAAATTTTTTACCATATTATGTTTCATCTAAAAAAATCATTGTCACCGACAACCATATTATGGTTAAACTAGTTTCTTTAAAAATAGTTTTGTTGGTTGGGACCATAATGAAACATGTTCCTCTCTGCGTGTATGCAGATAATTTTTTTGTATTTAACTTATTTAGTAATAATGGACCTAAGGACACTTTTGAAAGTGTCATAATGTCCATTTCCAAAGTGTCATAGTGTCCGCGGACGTTATGACACTTTTGAAAGTGTCATAATGTCCATGGACACTATGACACTTTTTGGGGTGTCATAACGTCCATGGACACTATGACACTGGACGTTATTACATGCCACCGAAAGTTTCATGAACATCAATATTAAGTTTCTTGCAGATGTTTAGTATATATACGAAAGAATAAGATGATGATGTGGTAAATGGATAGAATGATTCTTATGATTCTTAAAAATTAAAATATAATATAACGGGTAGAGTTGATCAAATGGAAAAATAAGAATGGATTATCTTGAAAAACAGTAGACAATCGAAAATCAGACTATGTTTTTAAAATTGTTTGATGATACTGAAATAATAGGTTTGTTACATGGGTTAATTCCAAAAGTAGTGTACATGAGCATTTTTTTTTTTTTTTTTTTAAGGTTGAGGAATTCATTCTCTGAAATTGTTTACTTGCATTAAGATTTGTGCAGATTGCGAAATTACTTTTAGTTTCTTTAAAAAAAATTTGTTTTGCTTTTTTATTGCATTTTGGTGAAATATTTTCCGGAATGTCACTTTTTACAAAAATTTACAGAACTAAGAAATTAATGCAAAAATGTTAGAACAAAGCCTACTATCGCATTCGTTCACTTATTATTTACCAGCTTTGGATGTTTTTCTTAAAAAAAAAACGGGTTAGTAATAGCAAAAAGTTATTTTTCGAAGAGATTCCAATTACTTTTTTTTTCCTTTTATAATTCAAGAATTAAAAAAAAGTAATTTTTTTACAAAAATTTGTTTTTGTGCAGCTTACATTTAAAGTAACAAATTTGCTTCAAACAATTTGGAAGAACAGTAAAGAAAATCCAATTTAAATTTCAAGTGTAACGAAAACTTAAACATTTATTCATTATTTTGTTTTAGGTTACTGTTTGTTTTTTCTTTTTTATAAAAACGAAACAAAAAATAAAAGTAATCCAATTATATTAACAAAAAATTCATGAACAAATCTATTCATCGGAATCTGTGAATATTTCATAAAAAATTGATTCCCGATTGGTTTTTTTTCTATTTGTTTTTATCTTTACATCAAAAGAACTACAATATTGAAATCAATCAGAATTTTCGAGAAATAAGCTTTTAAAATAAAAAAAACCTTTTTACTTAAAAGTGACAGTAAAGAAATTTGTGATATTTTTTTTGTTTTTTTCTTCTAAAAAGTTATTTCACGGAAAATAAAAACAAGAAAAAGTGATCAAAACTTCGTAATATATTAATATACATTTTTATTTATTTTATTTTTTACGATTTTTTATTAAATAACTGTGTGACAGTACGGAAATTTTTAGCTGTACTTACCATCGTGCGATTATAAATTCACTTGAAAACACCAAATAATTGATTTTATTATTTTATTTTTTATCTTAATCAATTTATCACTTCTTGCACTTTTTAATAGCGATGCACATAAAGCAAACGAAACAGCTCAAGTAATGATTATGACTTAATTAAAAAAAATGTGACATTACGGAAAAAACGCAGAGACAAAGTAAAATTAGAACGTCAAAATGACATTGATAACATTTTTCAGGTAAAACCAGGAAAAAGCAATAAAAATAAATACAATCATTGAAAAACAGTTGAATTTTTTATTATTGTTCTATTGTTTTCAACTCTTTTTCCATGTTGCTTAATGAATAACATGTGTGGAGACAGGTATATTTGTATGTAATAGGCATGATATACAGTTAAAGCACCATTTGCACAATTTAGCAGAAAGTTTTACAATAATAACAACTACTTTTGTTTGTTGCTAATTATTTTAGAGCTTACTTGCCGTTTTTGTTTTTTTATTTTCTTTTACATGAAAGAAATAAAAAGCTTGAGACGAAAAAAAAGCATTGTGTTTGGAATTAACCCACATACATAGTGATCTGCAAAAATCAAGATCTCAAGCTATAAGGCCAAGATTATAAGACTAATGCCAAGACTAATACTAAGACTAAGGTTATAATCAAGACTACGACCACAAGACCAAGACTAAATATAGAAATGTAAGTATAAGAAAAAAAATTTCCAAGATATAAAGATAATATATGACGGATAGGAAGAATATAAATGATTAGGATAGAATATATGAATATGATAGATGAATGAGAAAAAATATGTTGTAAAGAATAATGATGATGGCTGGAGGTGAATAAATATAAAGAATATAAGGGAAATAACAGGAAAACAAATCATATGAACTACATTAGGTATGCAAAAAAATTAAATAAACCATGTAATATGCTTATTATATTATAAATTTTGTGGTATTAGTATGTATAAGGTAAACATATATGATTAAATGAGTAAGGTTTTATTTAAATAAATATAGTTTGTAATTTTTTTTTGTGGTTTTAACTGTGTAAATGGTAGGGTGTGGTATGGTATGGGTTTGTATAGGTTATGGCATTATTTTGTATGGTATTCTATGATATTGTATGTGTTGTCATGGTATGGAATTGAATGGTATGGCATTTTATGGGTTGTTATGGCATGGAATTGAATGGTATGAATTTAAAAGGTATGATATGATTTTATATTGTATTATATAATATGTTATAGTATTGGTATTGTATGATATTCAATGGTAATATATGGATTGCTATGATATTCTATGGTGTTTTATGGGTTATAAGGATATGGAATGTAATGGCATAGAATTGTATGATATGATATGGTAGGGTATTGTAATATATTTTGTGGTATGGTATGGTATTGTATAATATGATATGGTAGGGAATTGTGATAAATTGTGTTATATGGGTTGGTATGTATGGTATTGTATGGTATTCTACAGTATTTTATGGGTGATTATTACATGGAATTGAATGGTATGGTATTGTATGATATGATATGGTAGGGTATTGTAATAAATTGTCTAATATAGGGTGGTACGGTATGATACTGTATGGTATTCTATGATATTTTATAGATTGTTATGGTATTTTATGGATTGTTACGACAGGGAATTGAATTGTATGGAATTGAATAGTTTGATATGGTAGGGTATTGTAATATATTGTGTGAGATAGATTGGTATGGTATGGTATTGTAATATATTGTGTGGATTGTTAATTTAAATAATTTATGGATTGTTATGATATTCTATAGTATCTTATGGGTTGTTATGATATGGAATTGTATGGTATTCTTTGATATTGTATGGTTCCTATGGCATGGAATTTAATAGTATGGTATAATGTGGAAGGGTATTGTTATAAAATTTGTTACATGAGTTGGTATGGTATGGTATTTTAATATATTGTGTGGTAGGGTATGATATTGTATTGTATGGTTATTTATGGATTGTTATGATATTATATGGTATTTTATGGGTTGTTACGATATGGTATTGAATAATATGGAATTGTATGGTATTGTGTTGCGTGGTTGTATTGTGTGGCATGGTATGTTTATTAAACTAGAAAAATTCAAAGGTGGTAATGATAAAGAAAAATCTATTATCCTTAAATTCTTAACTGTTAACTATATGCAAATATAATGGTTATTTAATCATTAAATATGCAAAAACCATATGTTATTATCTTTTTTAGATCAACTTTATTGATTTTGTAATATGTTTCCAATTTTCAATATGATTTAATATTCTGATGGTATAGTAGACTTCAAGTTTATACTACATATTAATTTTTACTAAGTGTTATCAGAACATTAAATACTCCATATAATATGATTATTAAAATAGACATTTTGTGGCATCAGTATGAATACGGTATAAATATATACAGATTAGAGTCGCTGGTGATAATCATATCTGGAACCCTCATATTGATAGACTGGGTTACTATCAACTAGTCTACTGGGGCATCCAAAGCAATTAATTTAAAATTCTATTTAAAATTAACAAAACTCATACTGACGCTCCTTCTATTTATTATATGTATGTAACAAAAACTTAGTTACACACTTAAGATATTATATACCAAACAAAATTCAAACAAAAAATTATATAGTTTAACGATATACATAAGTATGGAAAAACATTATTTTTTGGTAGTTTGTTTTCTTAAAAAATAAAATTATTCGTAAAATAACTATATTTTATTTTAAATTTTAACAGTACGAAAAACGAATTTAATAATCCCACAATCAGTTACTATAATAATTCGATGAGTGTCCAAACATCTTGTTACTTTCGATTATGAGAATAAAAAAAAAATAACGACATGGGATTTTATTAGCATACAAAATATACATACAAACATACTTACATACATACATAGTACATACAGATCACATAAAGAGTTGGTGGTTTAATTGATTGTGTATAATAATCAATATTCAGTTGCATAATTGCATAATCTTAATTTTTGAATTAAATAAACAAAGTCCTAAAACTCACTTTGAATCTCTTTAAGAATAAATTCTAAGCAACACACACACACACACACATATACGCATACACGTGGGAATTTTGTACAGATTGCAATTAAAAAAATTTTTAAACAATAACAATGCAGTAACCCTAGAACGGAAACTAACACTAAACTTGTCACGTGACAAAGCACTTTAACATGCCGATGTCCTGCGAGGGGTGAATTGGTACGTTTGACACTTTGTAACAGGTCACTGAAATAACCTTAATGTGCACATTCAATTTCGGTTAAAATAATGCCTGTTGCAGATATTGTCACAAATGAACCATGTCAATATGATAGATCCCCTTCATATATAGTAATAGAACAAGAGAGAATCAGCCACTACCCGCACAAAATCCATTCACATGAATAGTTTTGTGCCAATTACTTTTCCTCTGGACCAACTACACTCTGAACACATTATCACCAGTTATGTGATAGGTCTTGTTTTCACCTATCACAATTCGTTCCTTTTTATTATAAAATGTTGTTAACTGGTTACGGGATAAGTGCTTTAAGAGCAGTTGACACAAATTTCCCGCAGGGAAAATTTCCCAATTAAGCAGTTGGAATGATAATTTTAATTTAGCATACACAATATATATATATACATTAGGGGTATAACCAAAAAAATACCTATCACGACGGGGTGGCCACTGATGTATATATCAAGAAAACAGTTTTTTGAGATAAATTTGGATACAAAACCTCCCCCCCAAACCGTTTTTTCTAAAAGCTTCCAAAAAATAATAATATTTGAATTTTAATTTTTTAAATACCATACATACAGTCATGTACTATATATTTACTTCAGATACTAAAAATTATCTTTGTTGAAAGAAATAAACTTTAAGTTCAAAGTGCGTGTTGTTCTGCAATGTTGAAAAATATCCTGCACAAGTTTGATATATATGGGATAGAGAACCTCTCTGTCCTTGCAAAACTGCAAACAAATGAAAATTAAAGTAAACAATTGGGATTGTGAGATTGGTTCCATTTTGTTCAACGGTTTGGATGTAGTATAATTGGTGGTATAAGTCTTATTTGTGAAATAGCATAAAAATATAAATGAATGGTTTGTGTTTTTACAATAAGGATATTGTATTTTTAATAAAAAAAAAATCCAAATACTAAACTTCAAAGTGATTTGGGGGGAACCTTTTTAACGCCCGCGATAAAGTGACCCCACTTTTCATCATAGATTTTCATGGTCTATATGGCATGGATAGGTATTTTTTGATAATTTAAAAAATTGTTCAAAAGTTAAGCCCCTAATATACATACTTACATACATACATATCACCTAAACAGTTGGTGGTTTAATTGATTGTGTATGTTCGTGAGAACTTTTTACAGTTATTAAAAAATTTTATTCTTTGCAACACACATACATACATATGTACGCATACGCTCTGTGGATTCTCTCTATAGATTGAAAATAAAGAAATGAAAGTTAACACCAACAAAACTAAAAAACTTTATACCAACGATCATCACGCTATGCCCCCAGGGGCCGAGCACTTTTCGGGACTTACACACCAGAGCTGCTGTTTTTGGTTATTTTAACCAAAATTGGTTATTTTTTTTCTCAATGTGGAGATGTGAATATTTTTTTAATTTTGATTACTTTTTTTCTAAAATATAAAATACGTGCAATTTACGTTTTTTTAATTTTTAACTTTTTTATTTACATGGGGGGTCAATCCGAAGGAAATTATTTACGACTTTGAACAATATGTACTTTGCACTACGATTTTCTCATTATTTAATTCAAATGAACGAAAAACTTTTATTCTTTACCGTAAACCAAAAAATTCCTTTCAAAACAGCTACCAGATATTTTTTTAGAATTTTTGTTAAAAAAAAAATTGCAAAATGTTATTCTAATATTAGAAACTGCCATGCTCTGAAATTAACATCAATTGAAGTTTATTCGATGGAGATTTTCAACAAGTTTTTTAATATGAGCGTAGTTTTTTCTGATTTTAAGAGTAGTAAAAATAGTAAATTAAAGATTAAAGTAGAAAGTGCATATTTCACGCGGAATCGATTTCAGAATATGACTGAAAAAGTACACAAAAGAAGTTTTTCTGTTTCTAAAAACTTGAATATAAGGAAAAATTTTTAAATTTACACTATTTCAATAAATTAAATACAAATCACAAACAAGAGAAACAAGCTATACCATTATTAATAATATTTTAGATATATGTAAATTAGGAAATATTCACCAAAAATTTACTTCGCATATCGCCAACAGTTTCCAACTTCGCCAAAACAATCGCCAAACATAAATGTTCATCGCCAAAAGAATTTAAAAATCACCACATTTCACAATCCTGTTACTGACAGTTAAAAAGCGGAAACAATTTAATAATGGTTATCACGATGGGTAGTGCAAAGTGTGCAAACGATGCAAATGTGTCCAAAAATACACACAATTGCACAACACAACAACAACATGTATGTATCTGCAATTTTCTTCATTTTACTTCGTTTGCACCAAAAAAAACTTGAGCAAAAATAGTAGCGCATATTTGCTCAGAAAATTATTTGGTATAAAAATGTCTCAAATAAATTAAAACTTTAAATTTAATATTGGGAATTATTTCTTTTTCATAAGCAACTTTATTACATATATTCAACATTTTTCATTTTTCGAATTTATTCTATGAGTTAAATTTCAGTTATGTATTTTATAAAGCTTTTTGTAATAGCTCTATTCCTTAAATTTTATTTTAGAAATTACTTTATACACTACCAGACTATTATATTGTATTTTCTTGTTACATTTTACCTTAGCTTTCCGTTGGATAGCAATGAAGTATATTTATGTACAGAAAAATTTTACAATTATTAGACACCAGCAGAATGTAATGCATTTTCTGGCCCGCTACGGCCTTCGTCAGCATTCTTTGTGTCACACTGGATAGTGATACTTTATAAATTGAATGTATTTAACTCAACTATTTTAACAAATAGATATTGGGAATTATTTCTTTTTCATAAGCAACTTTATTACATATATTCAACATTTTTCATTTTTCGAATTTATTCTATGAGTTAAATTTCAGTTATGTATTTTATAAAGCTTTTTGTAATAGCTCTATTCCTTAAATTTTATTTTAGAAATTACTTTATACACTACCAGACTATTATATTGTATTTTCTTGTTACATTTTATCCAACGGAAAGCTAAGGTAAAATGTAACAAGAAAATACAATATAATAGTCTGGTAGTGTATAAAGTAATTTCTAAAATAAAATTTAAGGAATAGAGCTATTACAAAAAGCTTTATAAAATACATAACTGAAATTTAACTCATAGAATAAATTCGAAAAATGAAAAATGTTGAATATATGTAATAAAGTTGCTTATGAAAAAGAAATAATTCCCAATATCTATTTGTTAAAATAGTTGAGTTAAATACATTCAATTTATAAAGTATCACTATCCAGTGTGACACAAAGAATGCTGACGAAGGCCGTAGCGGGCCAGAAAATGCATTACATTCTGCTGGTGTCTAATAATTGTAAATTTTTCTGTACATAAATATACTTCATTGCTATCCAACGGAAAGCTAAGGTAAAATGTAACAAGAAAATACAATATAATAGTCTGGTAGTGTATAAAGTAATTTCTAAAATAAAATTTAAGGAATAGAGCTATTACAAAAAGCTTTATAAAATACATAACTGAAATTTAACTCATAGAATAAATTCGAAAAATGAAAAATGTTGAATATATGTACTTTAAATTTAAGTTTCTCGTTATTTTGAATATATAAAAGAATTACATTTCTTGCTTTGTTTTCTTAATTTGTTATTAATATTTCCCTATTAAGTGCAAATAACCTTTGTTTTACAATGCAACTTAAAATAAATTTGAATGTTTTTCTCAATTAACAAAAGGCTTTTCTAACTTGGTTATATTTTTTCATATTTGGTAACTTTTTTAAAAATGTTGCTTGTAAAAATTGTTTAAGTCGTGGCAGCACTGTTTCACACACACAACACGAATGTTACCGAAACTCACTTCAAAGATTGTAAAAAACTATAATTTCATTCAGTTGTATGCTAGCTTTCAAACAAGCAGGTCGACGTCGCTTTTGTTGTTTGAAAACAAAAACAAAACACATAGTTAATATCTCAACTGAGTACTTTTATTTTTTCTCTTTTTCAGAATTTCAAATATTTTAAGTACACTTTGAATATTTTTCTCCTTTTGTATGTGCTTATTTATATGTGGAAAATAGAGTGGAGAAAAAGTTTTCATTTTCATCTAAAATTTTGAATAAAGCTGAATGCCTTGTATACAATTAGAAATTAAAAAAAGTGCATTTATATAACAAAAAATTTGTTTAATACAAAAACAATTTTTTTTTTCATATGTGTTGACATTCACATCAACATACATTTAATTTTAAATTTTATTTTTAACTATGTTACTTAATGTTAATGAACTACATAAGTTCAGTTTATCGCTGACATAACATAACTTCATTTTTTGTTTTATTTTACCTTTTGTTTATAATTGTTAACATTGCATAATTTTATTCTGTTACTTAAATCATAATTTTATATTTTGTACATTGAAATGTAAGTCAGCAATTATGCAAACTATTAATTGCGTCACTTCCGCATTGTGCAATAGTGGCATTTAGCTTTAAGTAATGTATTAAATTTTAGTATATAAGGAAGAACCAAAATAAAGAAAGACGTTCAATTACTATAAGGCATCTGAAGTGTTTTATTGTTTGAATCTATTAGCGTTCTACAAGTTAAAGTGCTTGGAGGACAATTAAGGCAATTAATATATCAGTGCAGATTTATGTGTTTGAACTAAATCATATTATAGCCGCAATTCATATCACATTTATACATTGGTGACCCCAGAGTCTTTAGAATAACAAGTTTCCCCCCACCAGCGGTAAGGGACTTTTAACTCTAAAGGCAGAACACGCAGCAATCATCCGGCACCAGATACATTGGTGACCCCAGAGTCATTAGAATTACAAGGTTCCCCCCATCAGCGGTAAGGGACTTTTTACTCTAAAGGCAGAACACGCAGCAATCATCCGGCACCAAACACATTTTTGATCCATAGTTCCAGCCGTTTTGTCGAAGATTTTGAGTCTCCTAACAGCGTTTAGGGGCCTTTGAACACAAAAGGCACATCTGACCACGCATCCTTTATTTGACGGTCAACCGGGCGACCGTATTCATCGAGACATCAGTATACAACAGCCACCAAAACATTTGGTGACCTATGAAGAAGCAAGCAATAACAACAGTAGTGAAAGAGCTACACAAAAAATTTGTTTCAACAAAACAAACAACAGTAGCACAGAACTATAAAACAAAATGGCGACATTAAACGATCTTGTTAAGATACAAGACGGGAAGGCTGAAGAAATAAATCGGGCGATTAGCACTATAAGGAAGACACCTATAGAAAGGAGATCCGTAGAATACTATGAAAGAAAATCTAAGGAGCTCGAAGAGTTGTGGAAAAATTTCGAAAAGATAGATAATCGCATAAGAAGTGATTCGACAGCAAAGGAAGACCATCCATATTTCTTACAAAAACTATACGAAGAGACGAGTCAAAGGTTTAGAGAGGCTGATGACTACATCCAAAAACAAATACAAATTATAAGGGAGCAATCAAAGATGCAAGCAAGCAACTCAGGCATCGCTGGGAAGCAGGCATCGGAGACAACAAAGAACAATTTGATAAATATACAGAACGCCACCATATCCAAAATTATCAGCACATTGGACGATATGTTATCCATAGGTGTTCAGTACACAAAGCAGCAGATTGATGTAAAACTAAAGGAAGTCGAGTACAATATGAAAACAATACAGCAGTTGCAGGATAAGATATGTACGGAGAATATCGAGCACGATATATACCAGTTTCTGGCAAAACAAACAGAAATAATTGATAAGATATTGCAAATTGAGGACCTAAAAACGAGTCTGATGCCAGAAGCTATTAACCAAGCAAGAATTAATCAAGATACCCATCGGCATCGTCTTCCCAAAGTAACAATACCAAAATTCAATGGTGATTATCTGAGCTGGCAACCATTCTATGACATGTTCAACGAAATGATACACAAAAAGGCAATGCCAACCATACAAAAAATTTGGTTTCTAAAAACAAATGTGACAGGTGAGACCGCAAGACTAATACAAAATCTATCTCCAACAGAAACCAATTAGGAGACGGCATGGAATACACTTCAACACCGTTTTAACAATCCGAGAATTCTAACAAATTATATCATAAATAAATTGTTAGGCCAGCAAAAAATACCAGAAAATCCCTCTGCTGCAGCTATAAAAGGGCTGCACGATACGACGCGCGAATCTATTGCAGCACTAAACAATTAAAACATCAATACATCGACATGGGATCCAATACTTGTCAATATATTGATTAAAAAACTAGACCAGGGAACGCATGTACTGTATGAGCAGTCGATACAGCTTCCCAAATCTTTACCATCCTTAGAAGAGCTATTGGGTTTCCTAGAAACTAGGTTCCAGTCACTAGAGGCAGTCGGTCGAATCCAAAACACGCCAAAAACAACTGTTTCAGCAGCAACCACGTCTCAAGATACCTACTCCTGTAAATTATGCGAAAATGGAAATCATCAGTTGTATCATTGCAAACAGTTCTTATCAAAGCCACCGTCCGAGCGATTAAAATGAATTCAACAGCAGCAACTATGTGTCAACTGTTTCAAGCCTGGCCACATAGCAAGACATTGCACAACAAGTTGCTGTAGAAAATTTCAGAAAAGGCACAACACGCTAGTTCACCTGGAAATATATCAACACAACACAAACACTGGACCATCAACATCAAAAAGGTGTCCACTGTGAGTATCACACCAGCGACCAATGTACCAGCATCGTCAACAGTAGCGTCGGCTCATTTGTCTGGGGCCCGGGAAGGCTACGTCCTGCTAGCAACAGCACGCGTAAAAATCACTGCTAATAACGGGCAATCTGGTATTTTCAAGGCAATATTGGATTCAGGCTCACAAATCAACATTGTAACAAACCGACTAGTAAATAAATTATCCATCAAGCCCACAGAAACATCTCTATGCATCGAAGGTATCGGCAGTCAATCACGCAGAACAAATCAACGCATTAACGTAGGACTTTATTCCACCTCAACCAACTTCAGCACAAGACTAGACGCGTTTGTACTTCCCAACATTATTCCAATTCAACCCTCCGAGGAATTCAATTGCACATCCTGACCAATTCCAGAAAATATACAATTAGCTGATCCTGAGTTTAACAAACCTAACAACATTGATGTTCTCTTAGGCGCCGAATACTACCATGATCTGATAACTTCCGGTAAAATTAAGTTATTACCGGAGCTACCAAGTTTAATAAATACAAGACTCGGTTGGTTCGTCAGCGGAAGGCTAGGACAAGGCTCCATTCAATCAGTTTAACAAGCGAATTTGGACGCTCAATATAAAAGTGAACAATAAAAAAAATAAAAAAAAAAAAAAATTAAGAAAAAAATTACAAGTAAAAAAATATACCTACATATGTATGTATGTACGCACATACATACTTGCAAATAATCTGTGCAAAAAAAATATTTATTCTTTTTTCTTTTCTTATCTCGGTGTAACAACATTATACATACACAGTCAACAAAAATTAAAAATAAAAAAAACGGTGAAAAAAACAAAAACAACTCTATATGAGTAATAACAATGAAACAACAACAAAAATAAATGATACTCATGCTAGTGTAAGCAATGTGGAAATAAATACAACAACAGAAAACAATACAAGCGTTACCATTGACAACATAAACTCGAACAAAGACGTAATGGAAAACAAACAAGAAAAAATTTGTCAAAAACCACAACTGCAAGTTGGTATGGACAGGTATGTAACAGTGCTTAAACGTGGTCGCAGCCCTGCCTCTTCAGCTGTAGCCTCTGCCTCGAAAGTTCCATCTTTTGATAGAATAAACTCGCAAAATCGTTTTGCAATTCTGGAGGATGAATCTTCTGAAGCACCTAACGTCATAAAAACGTCAAAGCCGCCCCCGATATATCTTAGAGAGCAAAACTCAAGTGAGCTTATAAAAAGTTTAATCTCGGTGATAGGTGAAAATTCGTTTTACGTAGCTGCAATCAAGCGTGGTAATATAAACGAAACAAAAATACAGGTTAATCACGAGAATGATTTTCGCAAAATAATTAATAAGTTTGAAGCACTTAAAAAAAGCTTCTATACATACCAACTGAAAAGCAGCAAAGGTCTTCAGGTTGTGATAAAGGGCATTGACTCATGCGTGGACCCAGACGAAATAAAAACATTTTTAGAAGAAAAGGGCTTCAAAATAAAAAATGTTACAAATATTAAAAATAGGGAAAAAATCCCCAACCACTATTTCGAGTGGAGTTAGAGCCCGGCGATGTTAAGCTAAAAAAAAATGAAACGCATCCCATTTACAGTTTAAAATACATTCTGTACAGAAAAATCACGATAGAGGAGCCGCACAAAAGAAATGGGCCCGTTCAGTGTTTAAACTGCCAAGAATTTGGTCATACTAGGGCATACTGCCATTTACCCCCTGTTTGCGTCGTATGTGGAGAATTACATGGTACCGTCCGGTGCGATAAGTCCAAAAATGACCCTAACGTAAAAAAATGTAGCAACTGTGGTGGTAACCACACTGCCAACTATAGAGGATGCCCGGTATATTCGATTGTCAAGCGTTCTGTTGGACAGAAACTTAATCCCCCTCAAACGCAGGCAACTAATCAAGGAAACACGTACGGCGTTCAGATGCCTCAGCCAAATAATAACAGAACCTCGTACGCTAATGTATTAAAATCTAATCCTATGCAACTTCAAGGTGATGTACCAAATAACGACGAAATTCCCATTTCTAATTTAACTCGGCTAGAAAAAACTATGGAAACATTAGTGCAAACAGTTAACAATTTTACTAACACAATGGGTAACATGATGCAAGAAATGTTAAGAATGCAATCGATGTTATTGCAAGCTGTACTAAACAAGCCATGAACTGTTTAAAAATTTGCTTTTGGAACGCAAACGGCATCCGCCAACATAAAAATGAACTAGAATACTTCCTTAAAAATAAACAAATTGATGTTATGATGGTTTCTGAAACTCATCTGACCTCAAGAAATACGTTTAAAATCAATGGTTATATATTATATGATACCAAGGACCCTCGAGACAGAGCTTGTGGCGGTTCTGCCATTTTGATAAAGAACCGAGTAAAACACTACTTAATGAGTGATCATCGTGAAGACTATCTCCAAGCAACGAACATTTGCGTTGAGGAATTAAATCGAAACATAGTAATTTCATCTTTATACTCCCCACCTAGATTTTCTATATCAGAAAGCCAATATAATAAATATTTCAAATCATTAGGACCTTGCTTCCTGGCTGCTGGCGATTATAACGCTAAACACACTTTCTGGGGTTCACGACTTATTACACCTAAGGGTCGTGTTTTGTTTAACACAATTTGTAAAATGGATCTAAATGTGGTCGCGAGCGGACAACCAACATATTGGCCTTCTGATCAGCAAAAAGTTCCAGATGTTATCGATTTTGGAGTGGTTAAAAACATCCCCGTAGAAACGATTTATGTTGAAGCTTCCTTAGAACTATCTTCTGATCACACACCTACAATTCTTACAATAACAAATCCTAATAGAATTGTATCTCCGTCTGATAACTTAGTGACGTCAGCCACTCAAATAAATTGGTTAAAATATAAAAAATATCTCAGTACCCACTGCACTGAAAATATTCCGCTTAGTACACCGGAGAATGTGGATATTTCTATTGTAAATTTTGACAGTTATCTGAAACTAGCTGTTCAACATTCTAGTATAACCCTCAAAAAAACCAAAAATAGTAAAATATATTCTGCAGATGTTGAGCGTCTCTTGACTGAAAAAAGGAGAGCTCGAAGAGAATGGCAATTGCATAGATCCCCTCAACTTAAGAATTTACTAAAAGAGTGCACAAAAAGGCTAAGAAAGTTACTGCAGTCTCAGAAAACGGCTTCCCTGGAAAAATATCTTAAGGAACTTGATGCAACTTCTCAATCAGACTACTCATTATGGCGTGCAGCTAGAAATCTTAATAGACCAGTTATCACTAAACCACCATTAAGAAACTTAAATGGAAGTTGGGCACGAAATGATGAAGAAAAAGGAAACCTTTTTGTTAATCATTTGAAAAACGTATTTACCCCGCATACATCTCCCGATATTGTAGTCGAGTTGCCACCAGTTGCTGTTAGAGCTGCTGTTCCCCTTAGATTTGAGATAAAAGAAATCGAAAAGGCTATTCATAATTTAAACCCCAAGAAAGCCCCTGGTTTTGATAAGATCAGCAACAAAATGCTTTTAGAGCTACCCAGCATAGCAAAGAAAATTATTCTTTTAATTTTTAATGCTATTATACGCCTTGAATACTACCCACAAGAATGGAAAGTATCCTTAGTTACAATGATACCTAAGCCAGGAAAGGATCCTACAAAAGTTGAGTCATATAGACCTATAAGCTTATTGTCTAATATATCAAAGCTGTTTGAGAAGCTGTTAGTGTCAAAATTAGCCCCAATTATAAATGTAAATAGATGTATTCCTAACCATCAATTCGGCTTTAGAAGAGAACATAGCACAATCGAACAAACCCATCGTATAGTAAACGCTATAAGAAAAGCCTTTGAAGAAAAAAAATATTGTTCCGCCCTCTTCATTGATGTTTCCCAAGCTTTTGATAAAGTCTGGCATGAAGGGTTATTACATAAATTGAAGCTAAACTTACCAGTAAACACACACAAGCTGTTAGAAAGCTACTTAGTCGGCCGAAAGTTTATTATTAAAGAATGTGATTTTATAAGTTCTCCTCAGCCAATTGACGCTGGAGTCCCTCAGGGAAGCATCATGGGCCCACTCTTATACCTTATATATACCTCAGACATGCCAACAAACAACCACACCCTTACTTCAACATTTGCTGATGATACAGCTTTCCTAAGCGTACACGAAAACTGTCATGAAGCATCCCGTTACTTGCAGGATCATATATTTGAACTGGAAAAGTGGTTAAAACAATGGAGGATAAAGGTCAATGAGCAAAAATGCGTACATATAACATTCACCTTGCGTCGGGAGTCATGTCCCCCTATTAAAATCAATAATCAATTAGTGCCCCAGCAATCGCATGTAAAATATCTCGGTATTCATCTAGATCGGCGTTTGACATGGAAATGCCATATAGAAGCAAAACTAACACAAATGAAACTAAAAGCAATTCAAATATATTGGCTTATTGGAAGAAATTCTGTTCTTAGCCTCGACTGCAAACTTCTACTTTATAACTCTATATTGAAGCCAATCTGGTGCTACGGTATTCAGCTATGGGGCACTGCCTCGGCCTCAAATATCGAAAAAATTCAAAGGCGCCAAAATAAACTTCTTCGAATAATCACAGCCGCTCCCTGGTATGTTAAAAACTCTAATATTCACAAGGATCTCAATGTGCCATTAGTAAAAACTATTATTACGAAGTACGCAGCAAAATATTTAAAAAGGCTTGAGTCGCACCCAAATCCACTTGCTCGAAATATTTTAAATGACAGTGGACACTCTAGATTAAAGAGAAGAGATACCGCAGGACTCATCCGAAGGGAAGACCGCTGAACATCTACATATGTGAACAGAAACCGTGAGGAGAAAAATTTTCGTCTAGCATTGGCAGGACAAAAATAAAGTATTAGTATAAGATTTGATTAATTATTGTTAGTTCATATTTAATATATGAAGATTCAATAAATAAATAATGAGAAAAAAAAAAAAAAAAAAATTCAATCAGTAACATGTGCAATAAATACTAAATGCAGCCCAGACACAAACGAACTCATCGAGCGTTTTTGGAAAAAAGATGGTTTTGAGTCAAATGACACGTTCACGGAAGGAGAAAGGCGATGCGAAACACACTTTATTCAAACCACAAAAAGAAACTCTGAAGGTCGATTCGTAGTACGACTACCATTTCGCGAAGACCCAAGTAGTTTAGGCAGCACAAGGAAGCTTGCATTTTCAAGATTTATAGCCCTGGAACACCGACTAGCAAGAAACCAAGACATCAAGGCTCAATATGTGGATTTTATGGACCAATATTAAAGGCTAGGCCACATGACTCGTATAGATACTTCTGAAGTGAATGAACCCCATTGCTACATTCCCCATCACTGTGTGCTGAAACCAGAAAGTAAGACCACGAAGCTGCGAGTTGTATTTGATGCGTCAGCAAAATCCTCGACAGGTCTCTCCCTCAACGATATACTAAGCATTGGCCCTCAAACTCAAGGAGATCTCTTTGGCATGTTGTTACGATTTCGATTGCCCAGATTTGTGTTTTGCACTGATATCGAGAAAATGTATCGGCAAATTCTGGTTGATCCGGCTGATCGAAATATGCAACTCATTTATTGGAGAAGGGATCCAACTGATAAAATGCAAACATACAAGCTAAATACGGTAACTTATGGAACGTCTGCAGCCCCATACTTAGCCACAAAATGCCTACAGCAGTTCGAAGACAAAAATATTGGGGAAATATCCTCTGGGCGCTAAAAGTCTAAGATACGATTTTTATGTCGACGATGGCATGAGTGGCTCAGACAGTTTAATAACAGCAGTCGATATGAAAAAACAATTAAGTAGTTTGTTACAAGAGGCTGGGTTTAAACTGAGGAAATGGTGCACAAACCATCCTCAGCTACTGTCTGGAATAAACCCTGAAGACGGGGAGCTAAACCTAGACTTCGACGATCAAAGCACAAAAATATTGGGATTAACATGGAATCCTAAGGCAAACGTATTCTGCCTCAAGGCAGATATCCAAGAAACCCAAAGAATCACAAAGAGAACAGTAACATCAGATGTGGCACGGATATTTGACCCATTGGGCGTCGCTGGTCCCGTTGTAGTTGCCGCAAAAATGTTTATACAACAGCTATGGCAGCTAGAACTATCATGGGATGACGTACTCCCAGAAGATCTTTACAGCGATTGGTGGTCATTCCGGCAAAACTTAAAACATATAAACAATTTATCTACTAAGAGACACATTTTTGATGGCCAAGTCTCGAAACATACGCAAATACACACTTTTGTAGATGCATCCGAAAAAGCTTATGGGGCTGCAGTCTACATACGTTCCAAATTGAAGGATAATCGAATCATAGTCAGATTGTTATGTTCCAAATCACGAATCGCACCCTTAAAGAAGGTAACCTTACCAAGATTAGAACTATGCGCTGCTCTCCTTGGCACAGAACTTACCAGGAGAGTAAAAAAGGAAATACGAGCTGAAAACACCCCAACATACCTATGGTCGGATTCAGAAATAGTTCTTCACTGGATTACATCGTCAACATCGTCACTTCGTACATTCGTCGCCAATCGAGTAAGTAAAATCCAAGAGCAAACAAGAACCAGCCAGTGGAGACATGTTGGCTCGAAACAAAATCCAGCTGATCTAATTTCTCGAGGGATAAGTCCAGAAAAACTGTCTCAATGCAACATGTGGTTCGTCGGACAAATATTCCTACATGGCAGTGAAAGGGTGTGGCCTAAAGAATTAAATGAATCTCAATCACCTCCTCATTCCGAAGAATTCAAACTAAATCCTGTGACGGCTCTATCTACCACTTCACCTGGATTGGAAGAGATAATCTACAAAATTAATTTACACGACTCATTCAAGACCCTTCAAAGGGTGGTAGCATATACACTTCGTTTCATCCAAAATGCTAAGACATCCAAGGCCGCCCGACCATTAAGCAAAACACTCACCCTTCACGAACTCACTTCAGCAACTAACCTAATAACCAAAGGCATTCAGGCGTCAGAATTTAAAATTGAGCTCAACAAATTAAAGAAAGGGCATGAAATCAAAAAATCAAGTCAAATAAGTGGTTTATCTCCCTTTCTGGACGAAAATGGCCTCCTGCCTCTCATACAACGCAAAACACCCAATACTTCTTCCACACAATGACCCGATCGCAAGGCTTATAATGAAGATGCTACACGAGTCGGTAGCCAGAAGCATCGTCCAAAACTGTGTTCGATGTACAAAATCGAGACCAATACTAATGCAGCAAGTTATGGGAGACTTACCCGCCACTAGTGACTCCAACAAGGCCGTTCATGATATCAGGTGTAGACTACTGTGGCCCACTCTGGGTGCACTACAAATTAAGGGGCAAGAGGCCCCACAAGGTATACCTAGCAGTCTTTGTTTGCTTTTCAACGAAAGCAATACATTTAGAGGTAGTAAGCGACCTTACAACAGAAGCATTTATTGGGGCTCTCAAAAGATTTATTGCCCGCCGAGGACGCTGCCAAACCATATACTCAGTCAACGCTACAAATTTTGTAGGAGCACGAAACCAACTTAAAGAATTGAATGACGTCATCTTTTCTGAGCATTCGCAGGAACATTCAAAAGGGCTTGTAGCAACAGTGGTATCGAATTCAAGTTTATACCCCCAAGGGCACCACATTTCGGTGGATTATGGGAAGCAGCAGTGAAATCCGCTAAACAGTTACTGCTCAGAAGCATGGCAACAGCTTCACTTACATACGAAGAACTAGAAACTGTCATTGTCGAAATTGAGGCAATACTAAACTCGCGACCACTAACACCTCTATCAAGTAATCCAAACGATTATGCAGCCCTAACTCCCGGTCATTTTTTGATCGGAGAACCGCTTACGGCACAAATAGATACAAGAGCACCCAACCCTACAAACCCCTCACTGTCAAAAAGGTGGAATCTTGTCTCCCAACTGAAACATGAATTTTGGAAACGGTGGTCATTGGAATACCTGCACCATCTCCAAGAGAAACGAAAATGGAAAACGTCATCCGAAAATGCAAGTGAAGGTAAATTAGTCATAATAAGGGAGGATAATCTACCGGTCATGCAATGGCCACTCGGCAGGATTCTTAAAACTTATGAGGGAAACGATGGCAAGGTTCGAGCATAATTTAGCCCCACTACTTCCCGAGGACGAATTAAAGGAAAATGAAGCATACCTCTCTACGCCACACTTGACATATGATTAAGCAGATATTCCACCAATCAAAAGGGCCAGGACTAACAGTAACCCAATCCTTCTCACAACAATTTTAGCGATCTTTCTCATCCCAGCGGTCATATCTAGAAATTTCTTTCAGTGCACCCAAAATACACACACATTTTTAACTGACTCTCTTTGTGATTACCTCTGCTTTATATAAAACATCCAGGGATGAAAACACTGTGTAGTCAGATTTATATTATTTTTTTAATTTTTACATATATAATACTCAATACTTAGCTCCCACCTAATGTAAAGAAATTAAAACACTGGCTGGCGGATAAATATTTAAATATGAAAGATCACAAACCAATATCTTGCTTACAGATTGAACCTAACAACACTAAACAGTATTATCAGTTATTATATTGGTGTTTAATCTGGCTTTCAGAATGGGCTTGGCAGCACTAAGCAGTATTACCATTTCTTATGTTGGTGTGTGATCTGGCTTACAGATTGAGCTTGGCAGCACAGTATGTAATTTTTTATATTGATGTGTGACTTGTTAAAACCACAATGTTGTATATTTTTACGCGTTTTTTTATTTTTCTATAATAAAAGCTTTAAAATGCAATAAAAACAACATGGCAACACTGCGAACATGCTCACCACTTATGTATGAAAAATGTAGGGCTCACCTCTCCAAAACACACTCCTTTAAGTGGTGCAAATTTTACGCCGATTAGTGTGCAAATGTTGTTTTAATACCCTTATAAGCTGTGTACATGGAAAATGTGTACAGTTTTCTTTTTTGAAGCCAGTAAGTAACTGGCCATAATGAATCTAAGTGCTGCCCATACATAAATTGCAGTTATGGATTGAACAGAAAAAAATTTAAAACAAAAGTATACACTCCCGCCTTTACTGCAACAGTTCCAGTACAACGCTCTGCTGTTACCGATCCACCTAAACCCCCGAGTGTGGACACTGTGTCCCTGCAAGCCGAAACCGTTTTCACCAATCCGACCAACGTAAATGATGTAGATTGGACACACGATATTGAAAATAATGCACCACAACCGCTAACACAAATCGAAATGGATTACATCGTGGCTAAAATGGGACTATCACAAAAAAGTTCATAATTTTTGATATCATTTTTGGAGCGTTAAAAACTCACAGAGCAAAAAGTCAGCGAAACATTAATGTGATGCTTTCAATGTGATTCTTTGGCGTTGCGGTGCGTTTTACATGATTTAGGTCCTAAATTGTATTTCCATGCATAGATCTACATATATATATAAAATTGTAACGTTACTGACTGACTCACTGACTGACTGATTCATCATCGCACAGCCTAAACACCTGAAGCTAAAAACTTGAAATTTGGACCAGGGGTTGGTCTCTACCCAAATCGATCCACTAAGACGGGATTTTTGGAAATTCGAATGTTCAGGGGGTAAAAAGGGAAAAAAACGGGTAAATTCGGTAACCTTATATCTCTAAAACTAAAAGAGATACAAAAAAAATTTTATGCTTATCGTTGTTCTTTAGGAAAATAAGCGGACAGGGGTTTGGTACTTTTTGGAAATTCAGCCCTTTAACGGAGTAAACGGGTAAGACATGCATTTTGGTACTTTTTTGTCACCCCATGTATCTTTTAAACCCATAAACATAGAAATAAGGGTTATATCACATTTGAAACTAATCTAAAAAATCCAATAACAAATTTGGTACTTTTTCGAAATTCGGACGTTTCAGGAGTAAAAAGCGTAACTATTTTTGGTACTTTTTTATAAAAAATAATTTTTTTTTTATTGACATAAACGTATTAAATTATGGGCTCCCACTACAATATTGAAATTTTTTATGCTTCAATGGGGAGAAAAAAAGTTCTACAACTGGCAATTTTTTTAATTATCGTTAATATTGGTCCTAAGTGGATAAGAACCTATTAGGGTACTTTTTGAATTTCCGTTAGTAGTAGACCTAGAAACATAAAATTAAGCATGCAAAGTCCCGAGGGAATGAGAATTTGTTAGAGGGATCTTTTTGGTACTTTTTCGTTCTGTAACTGGTACTTTTTTAATTTTCGTTAATATAAGACCTATTAACATTAAATTAAGCATGCAAGATCCTGAGTGAATGAGAATTCGTAAGAGGTATCTTTTTGGTACTTTTTCTTCCTCTTACTGGCACTTTTTTAATTTTCGTTAATATTGGACCTGTGAACATAAAATTAAACATGCATGGTACTGAGTGAATGAGAATCTGTAAAAGGGCTTTTGGTACTTTTTTTGTTCTTTAACTGGTACTATTTGAATTTCCGTTAGTCTTGGACCTAATACATAAAATTCAACATTAAACGTCCTGAGTGGACAAGAATCTATAAGAGGGAAATTTGTGGTACTTTTTTGTTTTTTTAACTGGTACTTTTTGAATTTTCGTTTGTATTGGCCCTAGAAACATTAAATTGAACATCCAAGGTCCTGAGTAAATGAGAATCTGCAAGAGGGGCTTTTTGGTACTTTTTGGTCGTTAACCGATACTATTTGAATTTCCGTTAGTATTGGACCTAGAATCATAAAATTCAACATTAAATGTCCTGAGTTAACAAGAATCAATAAGATGGATCTTTTTGGTACTTTTTCGTTTTTTAAATGGTACCTTTTTTCATTTTCGTTAATATTGGATATACAAACATAAAATGAAGCATGCAGTGCCCTGAGTGGATGAGAATCTGTAAGAGGCGCTTTTTGGAACTTTTTGTTCTTTACCTGTTACTTTTTCAATTTCCGTTAAAACTGTACCTATAAACATAAAATTAAGCATGCAACTTCCCAAGTGAATGAGAATCTATAAGAGTGGTTTTTGATACTTTTTCAGACTGTATTGTTTGCCAACAGGTACTTCTTGAATTTTTGTTAGTATTGCATCTACAAACATAAAATAAAACAAGCAATGCGTTGAGTGAATGAGCATCTGTAAGAGGCGCTTCTTGGTACTTTTTTGTCCTTTACCTGGTACTTTTTGATTTGCTGTTAATATTGGACCTAGAAACATAAAATTAAACATGCAAGCTCCTGAGTGAATGAGAATATGTAAGGGGGATTTGTGGTACTTTTTGTTCTTCAACTGGTACTTTTTGAACTTCCGTTAGTATTAAACCTAGAAACATAAAATTAAACATGCAAGTTCCTGAGTGAATGCAACATAAACTTTGACGGAAAAATATGTCCACGAAAGAAAAGGAGACGCTAACGAAGTGGCGGGTTAAATGCTAGTAACCAATAAAAATCTCATATTTTCCGTGTAAGAATAGCTCTTATATGAATCGGAATTTTTATTTTCATGGAAAATGAAGTTTATTGAGAAAACAAGGTGAAAAATGGGGAAAAAATTGTAAAAGAAATGGGCATTTTTGCGATTTTCAAGCACTGGATGCACTTTTTTCGGGTAGGTATGTTCTGCTTTCTCCTATTCAATATCTACAACTTTGCTTCAACGTACGGTATACCTTGAGCAAAAACAAATTCGTATGGCCATTAAATTATTAATGCAGCCAACTTTACAAAACTAATGATGCAGAAGTTCTTATTTTGGGACTTCTTTCACGTGTAATTGTCAGAATTGAGTCCCAAAAACATGTGTTGTACTGTAAAATAAAAATTGAAAATCAGATAAATTATTTAGTTTTTTGGATATGTTGAGACACGAGAAGGAAGATTAGCGATATTGCGAATGTTACTGTTATATTCATATTCACGGACAAAGACTTGTCTAAAAATGTCAAAAGGGTTAGAGACTTTAAAAGATGTTATTTGCTGCGAGTATGTAAAAAAATAGACACTTATACCTGAGTTCATTTTTACTTTAGATGTAATATAATAATCAATTTCGTCAGCTGTTGTATCCGATGCAAAACGTGATATAAATATATGTTTGCTTGGTGGAATCAGTCTTCGTTGTCTACGTGTATTTGATTGTATATTCCCTGCTCGACTACTTGTTGCTCGTTTTAGTTTAAATTTTGAACGACGGGAAAAGTTTATCCGGTTATGACTTGAGATGATAAACAAGGAACATCACTAATAAGACTTATGATAACGGGGGGCTTCACCGTTATAATAGGACCTGGATTAGAACTCACAGTACCAGACTTTAAAGGCAATGTAGCAGCACAGTTAACAGGAGCAGTGGAAAACATTTCATTTGTTTCTTTATTACTGATAAGATTTATCTATAACGTGCTTAATTCTTAATTTTAATTTTTGATAAAAACACTGCAATTTATTGTTGAGGGAAAGCTAGTTTATATGCGCATTTCTCTGGTTGCTTAGGCCAGCTCGTCAGGAAACTTTTTCCAGAGACTTTAGAAGATCTAACAATATTATACAAATAAGGCTATTAAGTGAATAAGAATTTAAACACTCAGGTCTTACTTGTAACAATATCAAAACTTTAACCAAGCCACAACAATAAACAGTGAGTTTATCTTTTCTTACATCTTTATTACTAATTCAAGATGATTTTCGGCGGGTGAAGATTGAGGAGATTTTAAAATGTCGAGCGACTTATAATCTTCAAAAAGTTTACCATACGCAGAAATACGTTCAGCAAGCTTTTCGGCTTCATTTTGAGTTTCTTTGAAATGGGTTAAAGTTCCCTGAAAAAAAGATAGAAGCTCGTTTGTATTGAGCTATCTCAGAGATTGCACTATACTTGATGGGGTTTCATCAAACGATATGCATTCAGGGGTGCCGGAAGGCTCCGTTCTTTCTCCTATTTCTTATTTTTCTCAATGACCTACTATGTAAAACTTCCAACCCTATCTACTCATTTGCAGATGAGAGCAAGCTTTGCCATTTGTATTCATTTGATTATAGAACAAGCGTGTCCGATGTTGGTGCTATGAGAGAGAACATGAATGATACGCTTGACCGAGACATACGCGCGACGGCTCAAGGTGTCTCATCTGTATATATGGGTGGTACTATTATTGAGGAATTATTAGTATTATGGTTATTTTATTGAACTGTTAAGGGTTTTTAATCCAAATTTAGATATTTTAATTAGGCTTAAGTTCATTGAATTTAATTTGCATTAAATTATTTTTATGAAGAAAGGAATTTTTACAACATGGAAGATTAATTAAAATTGTTATTGATAATTTTCATTCTTGACTGACCTGGGATTCGAAGCCAGGCTGGCTGGCGTGTGATTCGAACCCAGGCGGCTGGTTACCCTGACATGTTTCGACCTCAACCACTAGGTCTCCTCAGAGGGATTTGCCGTCTTACACTCGCAGCCATCGATGACTGCTGACGTCAGTAGTCAAACATCAATCCTTAAACCAAATTGTATTTTAACCTTTGGTAGATCGAAATTTGCTTTTTGAATGATTATCCATTTTTAATTGATCTCACATGTTTTCCTTACTTCTGTTTTTTCGTACTTTTGTCAAGAATTCTTCTTGAAGTCCAAAGTACATTTTTTTTGTTTTTCCTGTTTTTTTGTCTTTCTTTTTTCTAGTTGACCTTTTTCAGCACAACTTGAAGGACAAATGTAGACATAGCTCGTGCCTTAGCTGTTATCAATTATTAGTATTATGGTTATTTTATTGAACTGTTAATGGTTTTTAATCCAATTTTAGATATTTTAATTAGGCTTAAGTTCATTGAATTTAATTTGCATTAAATTATTTTTATGAAGAAAGGAATTTTTACAACATGGAAGATTAATTAAAATTGTTATTGATAATTTTCATTCTTGACTGACCTGGGATTCGAAGCCAGGCTGGCTGGCGTGTGATTCGAACCCAGGCGGCTGGTTACCCTGACATGTTTCGACCTCAACCACTAGGTCTCCTCAGAGGGATTTGCCGTCTTACACTCGCAGCCATCGATGACTGCTGACGTCAGTAGTCAAACATCAATCCTTAAACCAAATTGTATTTTAACCTTTGGTAGATCGAAATTTGCTTTTTGAATGATTATCCATTTTTAATTGATCTCACATGTTTTCCTTACTTCTGTTTTTTCGTACTTTTGTCAAGAATTCTTCTTGAAGTCCAAAGTACATTTTTTTTTGTTTTTCCTGTTTTTTTGTCTTTCTTTTTTCTAGTTGACCTTTTTCAGCACAACTTGAAGGACAAATGTAAACATAGCTCGTGCCTTAGCTGTTAACAATTATTAGTATTATGGTTATTTTATTGAACTGTTAATGGTTTTTAATCCAAATTTAGATATTTTAATTAGGCTTAAGTTCATTGAATTTAATTTGCATTAAATTATTTTTATGAAGAAAGGAATTTTTACAACATGGAAGATTAATTAAAATTGTTATTGATAATTTTCATTCTTGACTGACCTGGGATTCGAAGCCAGGCTGGCTGGCGTGTGATTCGAACCCAGGCGGCTGGTTACCCTGACATGTTTCGACCTCAACCACTAGGTCTCCTCAGAGGGATTTGCCGTCTTACACTCGCAGCCATCGATGACTGCTGACGTCAGTAGTCAAACATCAATCCTTAAACCAAATTGTATTTTAACCTTTGGTAGATCGAAATTTGCTTTTTGAATGATTATGTTTAAATTTGTCCTTCAAGTTGTGCTGAAAAAGGTCAACTAGAAAAAAGAAAGACAAAAAAACAGGAAAAACAAAAAAAAATGTACTTTGGACTTCAAGAAGAATTCTTGACAAAAGTACGAAAAAACAGAAGTAAGGAAAACATGTGAGATCAATTAAAAATGGATAATCATTCAAAAAGCAAATTTCGATCTACCAAAGGTTAAAATACAATTTGGTTTAAGGATTGATGTTTGACTACTGACGTCAGCAGTCATCGATGGCTGCGAGTGTAAGACGGCAAATCCCTCTGAGGAGACCTAGTGGTTGAGGTCGAAACATGTCAGGGTAACCAGCCGCCTGGGTTCGAATCACACGCCAGCCAGCCTGGCTTCGAATCCCAGGTCAGTCAAGAATGAAAATTATCAATAACAATTTTAATTAATCTTCCATGTTGTAAAAATTCCTTTCTTCATAAAAATAATTTAATGCAAATTAAATTCAATGAACTTAAGCCTAATTAAAATATCTAAAATTGGATTAAAAACCATTAACAGTTCAATAAAATAACCATAATACTAATAATTGATAACAGCTAAGGCACGAGCTATGTCTACATTTGTCCTTCAAGTTGTGCTGAAAAAGGTCAACTAGAAAAAAGAAAGACAAAAAAACAGGAAAAACAAAAAAAATGTACTTTGGACTTCAAGAAGAATTCTTGACAAAAGTACGAAAAAACAGAAGTAAGGAAAACATGTGAGATCAATTAAAAATGGATAATCATTCAAAAAGCAAATTTCGATCTACCAAAGGTTAAAATACAATTTGGTTTAAGGATTGATGTTTGACTACTGACGTCAGCAGTCATCGATGGCTGCGAGTGTAAGACGGCAAATCCCTCTGAGGAGACCTAGTGGTTGAGGTCGAAACATGTCAGGGTAACCAGCCGCCTGGGTTCGAATCACACGCCAGCCAGCCTGGCTTCGAATCCCAGGTCAGTCAAGAATGAAAATTATCAATAACAATTTTAATTAATCTTCCATGTTGTAAAAATTCCTTTCTTCATAAAAATAATTTAATGCAAATTAAATTCAATGAACTTAAGCCTAATTAAAATATCTAAATTTGGATTAAAAACCATTAACAGTTCAATAAAATAACCATAATACTAATAATTGTTAACAGCTAAGGCACGAGCTATGTTTACATTTGTCCTTCAAGTTGTGCTGAAAAAGGTCAACTAGAAAAAAGAAAGACAAAAAAACAGGAAAAACAAAAAAAATGTACTTTGGACTTCAAGAAGAATTCTTGACAAAAGTACGAAAAAACAGAAGTAAGGAAAACATGTGAGATCAATTAAAAATGGATAATCATTCAAAAAGCAAATTTCGATCTACCAAAGGTTAAAATACAATTTGGTTTAAGGATTGATGTTTGACTACTGACGTCAGCAGTCATCGATGGCTGCGAGTGTAAGACGGCAAATCCCTCTGAGGAGACCTAGTGGTTGAGGTCGAAACATGTCAGGGTAACCAGCCGCCTGGGTTCGAATCACACGCCAGCCAGCCTGGCTTCGAATCCCAGGTCAGTCAAGAATGAAAATTATCAATAACAATTTTAATTAATCTTCCATGTTGTAAAAATTCCTTTCTTCATAAAAATAATTTAATGCAAATTAAATTCAATGAACTTAAGCCTAATTAAAATATCTAAAATTGGATTAAAAACCATTAACAGTTCAATAAAATAACCATAATACTAATAATTGATAACAGCTAAGGCACGAGCTATGTCTACATTTGTCCTTCAAGTTGTGCTGAAAAAGGTCAACTAGAAAAAAGAAAGACAAAAAAACAGGAAAAACAAAAAAAAATGTACTTTGGACTTCAAGAAGAATTCTTGACAAAAGTACGAAAAAACAGAAGTAAGGAAAACATGTGAGATCAATTAAAAATGGATAATCATTCAAAAAGCAAATTTCGATCTACCAAAGGTTAAAATACAATTTGGTTTAAGGATTGATGTTTGACTACTGACGTCAGCAGTCATCGATGGCTGCGAGTGTAAGACGGCAAATCCCTCTGAGGAGACCTAGTGGTTGAGGTCGAAACATGTCAGGGTAACCAGCCGCCTGGGTTCGAATCACACGCCAGCCAGCCTGGCTTCGAATCCCAGGTCAGTCAAGAATGAAAATTATCAATAACAATTTTAATTAATCTTCCATGTTGTAAAAATTCCTTTCTTCATAAAAATAATTTAATGCAAATTAAATTCAATGAACTTAAGCCTAATTAAAATATCTAAATTTGGATTAAAAACCATTAACAGTTCAATAAAATAACCATAATACTAATAATTGTTAACAGCTAAGGCACGAGCTATGTTTACATTTGTCCTTCAAGTTGTGCTGAAAAAGGTCAACTAGAAAAAAGAAAGACAAAAAAACAGGAAAAACAAAAAAAATGTACTTTGGACTTCAAGAAGAATTCTTGACAAAAGTACGAAAAAACAGAAGTAAGGAAAACATGTGAGATCAATTAAAAATGGATAATCATTCAAAAAGCAAATTTCGATCTACCAAAGGTTAAAATACAATTTGGTTTAAGGATTGATGTTTGACTACTGACGTCAGCAGTCATCGATGGCTGCGAGTGTAAGACGGCAAATCCCTCTGAGGAGACCTAGTGGTTGAGGTCGAAACATGTCAGGGTAACCAGCCGCCTGGGTTCGAATCACACGCCAGCCAGCCTGGCTTCGAATCCCAGGTCAGTCAAGAATGAAAATTATCAATAACAATTTTAATTAATCTTCCATGTTGTAAAAATTCCTTTCTTCATAAAAATAATTTAATGCAAATTAAATTCAATGAACTTAAGCCTAATTAAAATATCTAAAATTGGATTAAAAACCATTAACAGTTCAATAAAATAACCATAATACTAATAATTGATAACAGCTAAGGCACGAGCTATGTCTACATTTGTCCTTCAAGTTGTGCTGAAAAAGGTCAACTAGAAAAAAGAAAGACAAAAAAACAGGAAAAACAAAAAAAAATGTACTTTGGACTTCAAGAAGAATTCTTGACAAAAGTACGAAAAAACAGAAGTAAGGAAAACATGTGAGATCAATTAAAAATGGATAATCATTCAAAAAGCAAATTTCGATCTACCAAAGGTTAAAATACAATTTGGTTTAAGGATTGATGTTTGACTACTGACGTCAGCAGTCATCGATGGCTGCGAGTGTAAGACGGCAAATCCCTCTGAGGAGACCTAGTGGTTGAGGTCGAAACATGTCAGGGTAACCAGCCGCCTGGGTTCGAATCACACGCCAGCCAGCCTGGCTTCGAATCCCAGGTCAGTCAAGAATGAAAATTATCAATAACAATTTTAATTAATCTTCCATGTTGTAAAAATTCCTTTCTTCATAAAAATAATTTAATGCAAATTAAATTCAATGAACTTAAGCCTAATTAAAATATCTAAATTATTGAGGAATCATAATCTCTTGATGTTCTGGCATTGAGGATACAAAGTGATGTCCTATGAACATAACATATATTTAAGGTGTCGAAAAAAGCATTCAAGTGACTCGGTTTTTTGAAACGTTGTAAGATATACTTCACTTCATCTGAAGTCCTTACTATTTATAACACCTATATCCGACCCCGAATAGAATACAACTCTCATGTGTGGGCCGGTACTTCAAAGTATATTTTGGACCTTATCGACCGCGTGCAGGATAGGGCGAAGTTTCTCATTGGTGACAGTAGGGTATCCAATTCAATTGACTCCCTTGAGCACCCTCGCAATGTGGGTTGTATTTGCATGTTATATCGTTACTTAAATGGGACGTGTTCTGATGAAATTAGCGATCTGGTTCCTAAACTCTTACGTTTGTTCGAAATACACGTTTTTCCTCAAGAGTCCATCCTTTTGTGGTCGATTGGCCGGTGAATCGTACAGCGCATTACAGGGAAAATTCTTTTTGGCGGGGCGGGTCGTATGTGGAAAAACGTTCCTGCTAAAGTCTTCCCCCTCACTTTCAACATAAGTAAATTCCTCCTTCACATAACCTATTTTCCTAGTTCCAACACAATGCAATGCATTAGTAGGGGTCATCCCCTGAGTGCTAGTTCTAAATAAAAAAATAAAAATATTGTCTGTTCTCTGTAGTGACTATCACTCGGTCATTGGACGTTGGTCTTACTATGCACTAACTGGACAGAACATGACCCAACACGCCTCTGCATATGAAAACTTGGAGAAACTGGACAGCTAATTATATGATGTAGTGGTCGAAACCAATGCCGACAGGCTTCGTCATATTCGAAATAAAATCGAGAAAAAATTTTAGCAAGGTCACATGAAAAGTCTAAAATCAGTTCGAAGTTATTACCACGTTTTACGAGATGTAGAATTTGGCGGAAAGTAGGTAATGTTTTATATAAAATTTTAAACTTTTAAGGCGTCCTCATCGGATATCACACCATTAATATTCCTTATTTGTAACAACTTATATCTACCCTCTAGCACAATCGGACTCTTTATCTCAGATAGTGACACTAAGAAATCTTCCTTTTCGTTTTTTTTCGGTGAGCCCAAAACGAAGTTGGTCCTATTATATTAAATAATCCCTAAATTGTAGCGATTATTTTATATTCTGAATACTCATAATTCTCTCATTGTTTTCATTGCATAACGTGATGGAAGCATTACAAAGATAAAATTTAAACCTTTTTTAAAGTGATAAATTGCAAATCAAATTGTTTTATGTAGTTAAGCTACAACTGCAGTTTCCAACCTTCTGGTAGGAAAAATTATACTGCTTTATAAAAAAAAATAAAGGAAAGAGGGCCAGATTCTAGCATTTCTATTGGCTTGGTCAAAAATTTTAGGTATTCCACACACTGTGGCACGTGTGGACAAGATAACCACAGAAGAAGCAAGTGCTGCACGTGACCATTTTCGTTTAGTTGCATTGTAATTTATTCGTCGTAGGGGCTAGTATGCCTCAAGATTTCAAATTATACCCGTACTCCAGAACAATTCCACTAGTAGAGGTTTTTTAACTATTTGGTATAACCACATAAATAGAATTGGAATTCCCAATAGCAATTCACCTTGAACCGTATCCCAATTTATCAATATAAACGTGTTCTCAAATAAATAGCAAAACTGTTCTATTCAATCTAGAGATAAGGGTATAGTAATTCTACATGTTTACATTAGCATCACCCTTGATAGTAAAGTCCCTTGTAGACCTTGTTAATCTTATAATTTTAGTAAAAATACTAAGATTTACAACAATCCAACAAAAAGCAGTAGTAAACAAAGTGTGTAAATTTACTAGAATAAAACAGTTGAAGAGACTTTATCTGTCTCTTTCCCTAACTCAGCAAATTCATTAATTTACAATGCATACGAAAAAGACACTCACGCTGTGAAGTATAAAATCGTATTAAATATAACAGAGTTATACACTTAATACGAAGGGTGAAAACCGCTATTATACTTTAGTTGGAATAGTGTAAGAATACCAGTCGAAATTTAATTATTGCTCAATAATTTAATTAAAGTTAAATATATATAATTGTAAATTTTGTTAAACTTCCAAGAAGAAAAAGGTAACACCTAACGAGAATTGCTTTTTTATACCCTCCACCACCACCGTGTTGAATGAGGGTATACTAAGTTTGTCATTCCGTGTGAAACTTTTTTATAATACATCTCACACCCCATAAAGTATATATATTCTGGCTCCTTGAAAATTCTAAGTCATTCTAAGCCATGTCCATCTGTCTGTCTGTCCGTCTGTTGAAAACACTCTCACTTTCGAAAAACGCAAAAGTAAAGAACAAACTTGGTCTCAAATTGCTTGTAGTTATCCTAAGCAGTTTGGAATTGAAATCCAGCAACATCGGTTCAGTAGGATCAGAACTATGAATCAAAATGTGGAACCACCACCCTAAAAAAATTAACATAAATGGTGGAATAATGCACGGAATAACATAAAATTTTGCACGAATTCTCTTTAGCATACTAAAATTTGGTACGTCAGAGTTTTATAGGACCAGAAATCACACTGTAAAATTTTTTGAAGATCGGCCCATAATTTACACTAGGCTCCATATAAACCCTACTCTCGGAAAACAGTTTATTGCGCTTAAACCAAATAAAGCCCACTTTGGGAAAATAATTAAATTCGTCTAAAACCACAACAGATATAGATATTGCGGTAAAATTTCTTCCAACTTAGATTCATATGGCCAGAAAAAATATCATTCAATTTTGTGAGATTCACTGTTAACGCTAAAACCAATTACACTGCTGTATTAAAACTTATTTAAATTATTTTTTTGTAGTACCAGAAATCCGTCTTCAGAATTTTGGGATGATTGGTCCATAATTTACCATAGGTCCAATACAAATTACCCTCCTAAAAATCATTTTAGTTCGGCTAAAACTGTTACGAATGATATTTTGCTCAAGCCAGAGTTCTAACAAGAAACGCATTAAATTTTCTTATTGTCAGTCAATAATAATAATTAAGGTCTAAACCGCAACTAATTTTAATGCCGACGTTCGTTTTTGTGAAGCTTGGTTAATAATATATATGTATTTATCATATAGAGCCCACTCCTGTCGGCGGAGGGTGTCAAAGATTCGACACAGCTATACTCTAACTTTTTTAATTTAAAACTTATATTATGCCTTTTTTTTGTAAAAGGTAAATACCGTTAAACATCCGAACACAAATAAAATTGTATATGCACTAGAGGTCTGCAAGAATGAATAAAAAGCAATTTCAATTGAGTTTTCCACCACGCACGTTTTAAGTTCGCTCTGTTGAGCACCCAATAATAACAAAACAAATGAGAGAATAACCAAAGTCAAAACAAACTAAAACAAATTTAACTGAAGAGAAGCAATTTACTTACAAATATATTGTGAATCTAAAATTATTTGTACTTTTACTTCTTATTTTAATTTTTTTTTTGTGCAAACACTATGTATGCGTTAAGTGGATAATGGTAGTTAAGCGAAACTGTTATAAATAAAAGAAGCCGAAATAAAAATACAATTAAATTTATTTCATGAATTATTACTTAAATACATTTTTGTTAACTTAAAAAAAAAATTTTTTTTACACATATTTTAGTTCTTATTTCGTGTTTTGAATTACGTCAAACAATTCATTTTTCTTTATATTGGAATGTAAAAACATTATTTCGTCTATCAAATTGTCATTACATGCGATGCGACATCTTTTTTTAGAAATTAAATTTCGCGCCGCGGAGAATACCATTTCTTAGGCTGCCGGTACTAGGAGGAGTAGAGCTTAGACTATCTGATAGCGCTAAGTATCTAGGAGTTTTTCTTGACAGCAAGCTGTCGTGGGGAAGGAATACTCAGGAGAGACTTAAGAGAGGTCGCAATGCCTACTATGCTTGCAGATCATCGATAGGTAGGAGCTGGGGAATCCGGCCGTCAGTAGTGGGATGGCTGTACACTTCGGTGGTTAGACCCATTCTTACGTATGGATGCTGTGTTTGGTGGGAGGCATTAAAACTAGCTAATCAGAGGGACCTTCTGTCTAAGGCTTGTAACGAAACTTCAGTTCGGAGACTAAGATGGTATTATTTGGAAACGGGGCTACCTATTAGTTCGGCCGTGCTCGTCGTTGGGGGGTTTATTATGTTCCCAGTTTAATGTAAAATAAAATTAAATCGTTTCTAGGAGATTATAAAATTTAGGTAGCAAAATTAAAACAACTAAAATGACTCATAAAGACAGTTAGATAGATATATGGTTTGATGATGTACGTGTAGCTGAAGATGTAATATGCTACACAGATCCTAGCCCACCCTCCATGCTGATATTTATATATTCCGCCTATCAGCCCTAAACAAAAATAAAATATAAACAAAAATCACCCTACATGCCCCATGCCTAAACTTCACTTTTCACAATCAAATAAAAATTAAAATTTAAAATTTCATGTTTAAAATATAAAAATTTATTTAACAATGAATATTAACATATATATTTAAAGATTGAAAATTATCAGAAAAGGTGTTTTTACAATTATAATTGGTCACAAATTGACATTTATCTTTTAAGTTAAAAACCCGTAAAATTAGTAGTAACAACTAATAGTTAGTAAAAAATGTATAACTAATAGTTTTAACAACTATTATTTAAATTAAAAGAAGTTATTACGGTATATATTATTTACCTTTCTATTTTTTTAAATTTTAAGAGAAAAAAAAAAAAAAAATAAGTTATTATGTTACGTATGAAAAGGTATTTAAAAAAAAAAAAAATAGTGTTTTTGAATATGGATGATATAAATAAGAATATAAAAAAAAACAAATATGAATTAATAAACTTACTTAGTATATGATTTCTCCATCGATGTCCTCAGGCGCCGGAAGACTTTAGACAGGATATGTATTCTTATTATGATCAACCAATTAATCGATATGTTTTTATATGTATGTTAAATTTAAATATGTATGTATGCCTTATAATATCTACGAAAATGTTTATTTTCCTAAATATTACAACTCATACATTTGAGTGTAGTTTCCTCTAAGTGTGAAGGTATTTGAAATATTCGTAAATAGTTTTTTTTTTTTTTTTTAAGTTTATGGATAATTAACAATTTAGGTGACCATTACAGTACCATTCAGGTAATTGGAGCAAAAATTTTAAAGTTAATTAATTTTTTAAATTTAAAAAAAAAATTTAAATCGAATTCAATATAAATATAAAACTTAAAAGACCGAGCAAATGTTATAAATAAGATATGAAATTAAAAGGTTTAAAAAAAAAATTAAAAAAAATACAAATCAAACCGTTGGTCAGCCTAATTTTATATGTATGTAGGTGATAATGTATTAATAGGTTCACTTGCAGGAAAATTAGTTTTGGTGGCAAATCTTAAAAGCTGGAAAAGTATCTATTTATTTATCGAGAATTCTATTAGGCTCCTCTACTCGAGCAGGTTACACAATTGTAACAGGTTCCACACTAACGTGTAAAGAACTTTTAGTTCCCAATTGCCATTTATATAGATCCTTTTCACCAATAAAAGTCACAGAAATTGACACAAATTCCGGATTCTTTATTTAATTTATTTTTTAAAGGATCCAATATATAAAGGAACAGAAATCCGTTTAAAAGGTATGCAAAATTTAATATTTTAAAAGAAAGGCTATTCTTTAAACAAATTTGCAATATTAGCAATGAAAAATTCCAATATATTTCCTCTTATATTCAATTTGTCTCCTTCCTCTTGAAATAATTATTTACTTATCAGACTTTCCTCAATGAAATTTAAATTTAAATCAAAAATTTTTCGACAAATTGTGAAGGTTTAAACAAAAAGTTTCTAGATTAAAATTAAGTAAATTTCATAAATAAACTATACTCTTTAGAATAATTTAGGGGTAAACGAAAAGGTTAGTAAAATTTGGTTTTTATCACAAAGCAGAATAAATACTAAACTTGTTAATGGATTTAATCTGAAAAAAAAACTATACAAGGAAATTTATTTCAGGTTTCTGAACAACAAAACAAACGGCTAAGTCCAGATATCTTTCACATGGTAAACCCCAGTGTATCCACCCTTTACATCCTCTAATTCATAATTAACGTTACCAATTCTTTTCTTTATCAAGGATTTTATTCCGACAGGTGCAAGTTTGGCGTTAAAATTTTGAGCTAACGGGCTTTGAGCAAAATTTCTACGAAATACAACTTGACCAATATTAAACTCACGCCTTCGAGATCTTAAGTTGTATGATTTTACGTTGCGTTCATAAGCCTCTTTAATTTTATTATGTATTGAATCCCGTAAAAGTGCAAAACTATCATGCCTTTTAATTTCGGTGTCTGTTTCTGCCAGAAGATTCATATTTCTCAAAAGTTTGTAGTCCTTGCCGTGCATAATCATTGTTTGTCCGAATACCAAATATTACATCTTGTTTTATTGGCGGAATTAAAAGAAATTCGGTTAACTTATTTTGCTTACCATAACCAATTTCTAACATTATTGTACCTACATCTTTTTGTAGTTGTCCGTCTGCAGTCTTGACATTTCCATCACCACGTTTAAAATTTTTCGATTGGATAATTTCACAACATAACTCTCCTCCTATGACGTTTACGTTTGCGCCACTGTCAAATAACGCAAAATAGTTCTTATTCTGTATTTCTAACAAAATATACGGTCTATCGTCATTATTTTTAGATACTACCGATGAAATTACACATTTCTTCAAAAGTTTCCTCCGTTTGTAAAACTCACGAATTCTCCTAGAAGATCTATTGGATTGTAATGCTATAAAGTCAACATTAAATATTCTATTCCTAGCACGGTTGTATTCCTCCAGACGTAAATGATAAGGTCTTTGTAGTGGATGAATTATAGTCATATTTGGTTTATTCGTTAATTCCGGTAAATTTGTTATAGCCAGTTTTTTATTTTGGTTGGTTTCATCAGGTGTGTAATTGACAGTGAGATTTAATTTTGTCTCGGATGTTCGTTCATCTTTGCATCCTTCAGAGCGTTTCCCCGCTGGGAACATTTAGGGCATTTGGGCTTATACACGTACTTTGCCCCGCATCCATAGCAAAATACCGTTCGAGGTTCTAAACAGTCAATAAAACTGTGACCAACATTACTACAATTCCAGAAACGACCCGTTTTTACCACCAAACACACCTCATTGTTTTCATTTACCAAATGGTTAACTACATTAGTATCGGTATCAATAACATCGACTTCTGACACATTATTTCTATTACTCGCCCGTTTATTTAAATAAGAAAGTGAAGTATCCTTTAAAAATTGTTCGTGACTGCGAACTGCACGTCTTAGTTCGGCAACACGAGTTATTTCTAGGTGAAGAAGCTCGTGCCTCAACTCTGGTCTTAAATTCCTTTGAATGGTCTCACAAAGTTCGACATCAGTAAAAGGTGTACGAAGTTTATCACACAACAGCATAATAGCATCATAAAATTCATCAAACGTTTCGGTTTGTCGCTGCTTTCTTCGCAAAATATCGTGTTTAATATCGAAGTCTGTGTTGTAATCCTTGTATTGTCGTTTCAAAGCTTCCACCAATGCATTCCAAGATATTTCACCACTAACCCTATGAAACCGCCAAAACCACTTTAGAGCTTTACCCTCAAATAAGATATGGACATGCTCACACAGAAGGTTGAAGTCGCCTCGAAAGTTTGATTTCGTAAGAGTGTTAACCCTATAAATAAATTCATCGACTGTTACCTCCGATACATCACCCGTAAAACGAATTCGCCAATTCCGAATAATGTTCAGAACCCTATCCGAATTACGATCTATGTCGCCATGATGATGAAATGTGTTACGATTTGCTTGCCCTTGATGAACATTCTGAAAAGTCATACTAATGTTATCCTCCTGTTCAAAATGTTCGCCTTCCGCGCGAATATTAGATGCATCCGGTATATCCGGTCTTTGACCAGCTAACGACAAATTTCTAAATCCCTCAGCCATCAAATTAATAACTTCATCCCTAAATCCTATTAAAAATTCGTTTACTATCTGACGTACCCTAGTACCATTATCACTAATTTGTTCTCTAGCTTCTCTGCGAGACTGTTGTCGAGTTCTAGGTCTACCAATTGGTCGTGAAGAAACCTCTGAATCGCCACCTGCTCCTTGTTCAGATGGAAAAGTAATATTAACCCTTTCTTGCTCAACCTGAGCCGGTATATCTCCTAAACTACGAACCACTGGCATTTTCACCAAAACGAAACAAATGAAGTATCACGTCACAAGAAAATTATAATGCAAAAAAAATTTTTAAGTTTACTATAATTATATACGGATAAGAGTTTTTATTAAAAATATTTTATGAATTATATGCTACTTGGTGAAGTATTTCGGTATGGGCCAATATAAGGTAATCGAAACAAAAAGAAAAATAATAATTATAAGTAATTTAAACCATAAGAAATGAACGAAACAAAAAAAAAATAAAATAATGCATTATATTCATACATCAACCACATATATATAAAAAAAAAAATAGACTAACTCAGAATCCGGTTATCTTCAACAGTTGTTAAAGTATAAAGTCCTAAACATACTGAGCTAAAAAGAAAGAAAAATTAGGAACCGATAATCCGTTGCAGGAAAATAACCGATAAAAATCAATATACTTTAAGTCCGTACAACAAGAAAATATCAATTAAAACCGTAGATAGTAGAAGAAAAGAGTAAGATTCGAATGACAATTTAACCGATAACAACCAGAAAAACTTCTCGAATTCGAACCCAACCCCTGATAACAATTGCAACACACCATGTTAGCTAAGGAATTGATTATCACAAAAGGTAATGAACAAATATATCCATAACGACATAACATGTAACAAATGCTATAGAAAAGATAAAACGAAAAAAAAAAAAAAAAAAAAAAAAATATCTATATGAAATCAACACCCTCAAAAGATTCAAAAGACCTCAGTGTCCCGATGGAATTGCACAAACTAAATCTTAAATATAACGACTACTGAGGCCCCACGTTGGGCGCCAAAAATCTCTGTAACGAAACTTCAGTTCGGAGACTGAGATGGTATTATTTGGAAACGGGGCTACCTATTAGTTCGGCCGTGCTCGTCGTTGGGGGGTTTATTATGTTCCCAGTTTAATGTAAAATAAAATTAAATCGTTTCTAGGAGATTATAAAATTTAGGTAGCAAAATTAAAACAACTAAAATGACTCATAAAGACAGTTAGATAGATATATGGTTTGATGATGTACGTGTAGCTGAAGATGTAATATGCTACACAGATCCTAGCCCACCCTCCATGCTGATATATATATATTCCGCCTATCAGCCCTAAACAAAAATAAAATATAAACAAAAATCACCCTACATGCCCCATGCCTAAACTTCACTTTTCACAATCAAATAAAAATTAAAATTTAAAATTTCATGTTTAAAATATAAAAATTTATTTAACAATGAATATTAACATATATATTTAAAGATTGAAAATTATCAGAAAAGGTGTTTTTACAATTATAATTGGTCACAAATTGACATTTATCTTTTAAGTTAAAAACCCGTACAATTAGTAGTAACAACTAATAGTTAGTAAAAAATGTATAACTAATAGTTTTAACAACTATTATTTAAATTAAAAGAAGTTATTACGGTATATATTATTTACCTTTCTATTTTTTTAAATTTTAAGAGAAAAAAAAAAAAAAAATAAGTTATTATGTTACGTATGAAAAGGTATTTAAAAAAAAAAATAGTGTTTTTGAATATGGATGATATAAATAAGAATATAAAAAAAAACAAATATGAATTAATAAACTTACTTAGTATATGATTTCTCCATCGATGTCCTCAGGCGCCGGAAGACTTTAGACAGGATATGTATTCTTATTATGATCAACCAATTAATCGATATGTTTTTATATGTATGTTAAATTTAAATATGTATGTATGCCTTATAATATCTACGAAAATGTTTATTTTCCTAAATATTACAACTCATACATTTGAGTGTAGTTTCCTCTAAGTGTGAAGGTATTTGAAATATTCGTAAATAGTTTTTTTTTTTTTTAAGTTTATGGATAATTAACAATTTAGGTGACCATTACAGTACCATTCAGGTAATTGGAGCAAAAATTTTAAAGTTAATTAATTTTTTAAATTTAAAAAAAAATTTAAATCGAATTCAATATAAATATAAAACTTAAAAGACCGAGCAAATGTTATAAATAAGATATGAAATTAAAAGGTTTAAAAAAAAAATTAAAAAAAATACAAATCAAACCGTTGGTCAGCCTAATTTTATATGTATGTAGGTGATAATGTATTAATAGGTTCACTTGCAGGAAAATTAGTTTTGGTGGCAAATCTTAAAAGCTGGAAAAGTATCTATTTATTTATCGAGAATTCTATTAGGCTCCTCTACTCGAGCAGGTTACACAATTGTAACAGGTTCCACACTAACGTGTAAAGAACTTTTAGTTCCCAATTGCCATTTATATAGATCCTTTTCACCAATAAAAGTCACAGAAATTGACACAAATTCCGGATTCTTTATTTAATTTATTTTTTAAAGGATCCAATATATAAAGGAACAGAAATCCGTTTAAAAGGTATGCAAAATTTAATATTTTAAAAGAAAGGCTATTCTTTAAACAAATTTGCAATATTAGCAATGAAAAATTCCAATATATTTCCTCTTATATTCAATTTGTCTCCTTCCTCTTGAAATAATTATTTACTTATCAGACTTTCCTCAATGAAATTTAAATTTAAATCAAAAATTTTTCGACAAATTGTGAAGGTTTAAACAAAAAGTTTCTAGATTAAAATTAAGTAAATTTCATAAATAAACGATACTCTTTAGAATAATTTACCCCTATACGAAAAGGTTAGTAAAATTTGGTTTTTATCACAGGCTCAGAGGTGTGCTTCGATCGGCATGACAGGTGCCTTGAGAAGTACCCCTCAGTAGCTCTGGATGTTATTCTTCATCTTCTGCCTATAGAGCAGTATGAGATGGGAATGGCAGCAAGGAGCATTCTTAGGCTGAGGGAGCTAGGACTGTTGGGAAATTTCACGTAGGGTCACTCGCGGATCTTGAGTGAATTTAGTACTAGTGGTTATCACCTAGGCTCGCCCGGCTCTACGGATTATTTGGTCACAAGGGTCGATTTTGGGCGTTTGCCAGAGGTGGTATTGCATTCTAGGGAGAGCTGGTCAGAGCAGAGCAGATTGTATAGGGGATTTGCTATTTTCACTGATGTCTCGAAGATGAAGGGCACGGGTGCGGGGGTCTACTTTGAGGATCTGGACATCAGAAGGTCTTATAGACTTCCCGACGACTGCAGTGTATTTCAGTCGGAGGATCTGGGGGTTCTCAGGGCCGTGGAATTGGTAGGAGCTAACATTGCCAAGGGCTCGGAGGTAACTATATATGTGGACAACCAGGCGGCTCTTAGGGCCTTGATGGGTTGTTATGTAAACTCCAGGCTAGGATTGCAGGAGGGCTCTAGGAGTAATCTTAGGGAATTATGTTGTGAGGCTCTGCTGGGTACCGGGTCACTGCAGCATCATCGGCAACGAGATAGCTGATGAGTTGGCAAGACTGGGCTCGGAAATGGAGGATCCTAACAGTTTGCAGGTGGTCAGACCTCCAATGGGCTTTGGGAGAATTAGGGAATAGATTCTGAGTGGGACTAATCAGGATGGGCGGGGCCGAACGGACTGCCGAGTATCGCGCACCCTGTGGCCGATGCTTAGTAGGTCAAATTCGGATGCGCTGCTGGGTAAGAGTAGGGCCTGCGTCAGGACCATGATAGGTATTATCACGGGCCACTGTATGATAGGCAGAATGGCGGTGGGAATGGGGATTGGCTTATCGGATATATGTAGGCTGTGTGAGGACCCAGAGGAGTTGGAGACAGTTGAGCATTTTCTGTGCCACTGTCCCAGGCTACAGAACAGCAGGCTGAGGTGGCTAGCATTTAAACAAAGACCATTCCTTGTCGCCCATTTTTTAATTCTGTCCAAATCTTCGTTTAACTCACTAATACAGTCGCTGACTCTAGATGGCTCACAGCTAATGTAAAGCTATACATCGTCTGAATGTATACTCAAACAATGTGTTATGCCATATTATGTCTATATTAACATACTGTCTTAGCATGTCATTGCAATTTAGTTAAGCTGTTGCAGCTGTTATATTAATAACATATGTTTTTAAATGTTTAAACTGCATCATGTTTTTAATACTGTTTGAACCTGTCTGCCTTGTATGAAAATATTTATTGCTCCTTATTACTTAAATAAAGATTCTAAATTATACATATGATTAACAATTGAATAAAATTAAAAAAAACTTTTATTTTAAATTTTATTTTTTATTTGGTTATTTGGTTTTAGAATACATTTATTAAATTTATATATTTTAAACTATATATTGAATTTTGTTTTTAGAATACATATAATAAAAAAAAAATGGTTATTTCAAATAAGGTCAAAAACAATTTAACAAGTGAAAAAACGGGTTATTTAATCCTCTGTCATTTACTATTGTGGTTATTTCGTTTAATTCACAGTAAAATTCGTTCAGCATACATTCAATTTTATTTCTAATAGTAATACATACCTATAAAGATTTATTGAAACATTTATTTATTTCATATGTTAAAAGTCTGTAAGGGTTTATTTTCGGAAATAAATTAATGATGTTTCTTATCGCGATCATTCCGAGTATTTTACTTTCTATATTTTTAGATTTTATGTAGTGAACAGTTGCTCCAATATATGATGTTTTAAAATAATTGTCGCTCCATAAATCACAGGTTATACCGAATCCCATTTCGTTTATAGAAGAAAATTCTTCTTAAAGAACTTTGTCCTAATCGTCGTAAAGCCTTCCAATACTTCTGGACAGAGCTGTAGAGTGTAGAGAAGACCCCCACATCCAAATTTTTCCCAAACTCATGGCCAGTGTTAACACAAAACTGAGCAAGATTAAAAAGTCCTTCGTCGTTAAAAACATTAAAAGGTCTAAAAATACCAACCACCCACTGAACAATTAAGTCAGTACACTTTGTTCAACTCGGTATTTGGCTCTACTTTTGGTAATGAATTCTCTTTCAATGATTTATATTTCATGAAGCGCTTATGACGCAAAAGACTTGAGGTACACTTATCATTACATTTTTACCCCGCACAGTGGCTGAAAATCGTTTTTCATTTGCCAAAATTCTGTAACTTTTGAACCGAAGGAGATATTTGAGTGAAATTTAATTTAATTAATCGACAGATAGATTCTTAAACTTTTCTCCACTTTAAATTTCAATAAAGGCGGTTGAGTAGTTATTGGGGAATTTAAGGGCAAAGTGTAACTTTAGATTTTTTTTAACTTTAGCGTGAAATATAGTTTTTTTTATTTTATTATTAATTATTTAAAAATGTCATATTTGGATTTAAATAATAATCATAAACATTTTTTGTAATAATTCGACACTCCAAAAAATTTAATGTTTACACTAAAAAAAATTTTAACATTAAAAAAAAAATAATAAAATCAACTGGAAATTTTGGTATTGGTATTTACTGAAAATTGTTACGAATTTGTAACAATTGTTACGGGAAAGTGTTCATTAACCCAAAAAATTTGCAAGTTGAAAGAAAAAAAGAGAAAAAAATCGAGAGACAAATAAATTCTTGCAAATTTTTACTGGTAAAATTATTAATTGTTTTTGTTTACAAAACAAACTTTTCCAAAGGAAGTTTTAAATAAGTATATTTTGCAAAAGTAATAAGCTAATGTTGATTTTTTAAACTATTAAAAATAATTATGCGATAAGAAATCATACTTTTGCTTAACTAAGGACAGATATTTCGATATTTTTATTGCTAAGTCTACATTCACACGTTTCATCTTTTGATGCTTAACTCTTGTGTTTTAAGGTGAGGGAAGCAAGAAGAAAAGGGGTTGGTACGGAGATGCATATACTCGGGCAGTACGCTTTGTGTTCTCAATCGCAGGTATATGCACAACAATTGCAGCATGTAATTTTTTTTCTTTTCTTTTTCTCTTTGGTTCGCTTTGAATAAAAGTGTTGTTGTTTTAAAGCAAAAAAAGTTGAAACCGGTTGCTGCGTGTAAGCATAATGGCATCTTCAAAAGAGAATTGAAAAGAAGTTGAGCATCAAAAGATGAAACGTGCAAATTAAGACTAAATAAAATAACGAACTTGTTAAAAAAATCCCTTATGTATTTTGTTTTGCTTTTAACCGATCACAACACCTGATCATACTGATTAGTACTTTGAATATAATGGTTTCCTAGAAACCCGATACTTAACACTATTGCAGTGTAATAGCCCATTAGTTAAAGAATTGGTTTGCAAATTAAATTATTTACAAAATTAAAGATTCTTATTAATTATAAAATAATTTGAGATATTCTCATTGTTTACTTTATGACCGTCTTGTTTATTATGAAACAAACACCAAAGAATGTTCTCAATTTTAAAATTATTTTATAATTAGCAATAATTTAACCCGCTACATCGTTACCTTTCTTTTGTCGTCATATTTAAATGCCAAAGTTTATGTTTCTAACACCCAGGATACAACTGACATCAAATGGTTAACATTAACACTAACATCATGTTAGTGTTAGGTACAGCCTCCTGGTACAGCCTCCTCATGTTAGTGTTTTGCTTGTGTTTTAACAGCGTTGTTAAGCAATCTGTCTTGAAAGCTATTTTATAACATAACTTGACGTTTAAGTTTGACATACAGCTTTTTTGTTGCTTTTTATTAACTTTTTTATACAACTTGTCAAAAATACGCGCGTGGCTGATAAATAATTAAAATTAAAGCTTTTAGTGGCATTTCTGCAAATCTTTTTTTAAATTAAATTGATATAAAAATTTTCTCAAAAAATAAAAGAGAACTTGACGCTACGGTAGCAAAAAAAATATAACAAGCACGTTAGTATTTAATATTGTTATTTTTAGCGATGTATACTATGTTTAAGCGCTAAACTTTTTCTTCGCTATGAATATAACACACAACTTGTCTTAAGCTTGTTTTTAAACTTATGTTGTAAGATATTAACGTGTACTCCACCTAAAACACATTTGCAATTTGACGAAGTTATTCTGCCGGCGTTATTGCTTGTGTTAAGACATCACAAATTGCACGTGTGGCCGTAGGGTAAGTTTTAAAAAAAAATTACCAACGTTATAGCTTCTCCTCATTCACTCAGGACCCTGCACCTATAATTTTATGTTTCTAATATATTTTATAGCAAATTAAAAAGGTACTACTTGTAGAACGAAAAAGTAAAACGAAGATTTTTAATTTTCCGCATTTCACCATTTTTTATATTTTTTCTAACCATTGAAATATAAAAAAAAAAATCATTATTGTAGTGGAAGCCCATAGTGGAGAACGTATATTGCAAAGAATGGAGAAAAATGTTTTGTAAAGAAAGTACCAAAAATAGGTAAAATTTTCACCCCTTAAATGTTTGAATTTCTAAAAAGAAACAAATTTGTATTAATAATACTTTTTTTTTATTATTTTTTCATAAAGCTGTATATATTAGAAAAAAAATAAATTTTTTTTCATGAAAATCCATGGATAAGTTCCTGTTTTATTCCCGATAAAGTGAAAGTACAAACAAAGTTATCAAGTAGTTTTTTTTAGCATCAAGATTTACAAAACATAATCTAAAAACAATTTCGACTTTTGTTTTAAGAAACCAAATAAAATCTCCTATTATATTTTCATTTCATAGGCCCTGATAACGTTGCTCCATGGTCTTAAGTTGTTGATTAAAACACCAAGATTTTCCGGAAAACAATCCAGATGCGAGTGCAAGAAATGTATTTTTAGTGCCATATTTACACCTTAAATAAGAAATAAGGAAAAATAAACAAATATGAATAAGAAAATTCATTTAATATTTACCGATTTGTTTAATAGTTTTCAAGCAAATCACGGACGATTTCTTTGTAATTTGGACTCCTGATATATCCTAGAAAGTTATAAACAATTTGCCGAACTGAATTCCACCTAAGTTCTATCTTTTCAAAGTTAGAACTTAGGTTATTATTCCTACACTAAATCCCGCGAAGCTTTTTGCTTGTCTGCAGGATACCAGAGTCTCTGGCGGGAATCGAACCCGCAACCTCGGTACTGATAGACTAGCTCACTACCTAGCCTACCGGAGCCGAGCTTTATATGTAGTGGTGGTTAAATTACATTGTCCTTTTTAATCAACGCAGGGTACCTTACATTATGTAGGCCTAAGGTGCTTAAGGCTCTTATTTTCCAATCCTTTTTTATGTAGTGATTTTTGCTCTCCCAGAGGCAGAGAAAACAGCAATACTTTGTATAGCCACCTTGAAGGCCTGTTAAAATAGCAACAACTTTTAAGTCGCAACACACTTTCCAATTGTGATTTTCATACTTCAAATTTCTTAATAAAGTGGCCATAGTTTCATATGTTTCTTTAATTTCATGGCGTGTGGAATAGGTATAGATGGCTTCTCGTTGCCAATATGTAATAGATAAAAGGTAAGTACATGGTATATCACACGGAGCTTCAAGAAGTGACTTTCTATCTTGATGTAAAACGGGAAGTGTAAATCCACCTGCAGAAATGTTGGGGTAGGACCATTGCATATGTTTTTCAAAACCGCTTTTACTACACAATTGAGAAATTGCGCCGTTTATTTTTGGTCATAAATTTGCCGCACACATAACACAATACATCCGGCTCATTTTTACACGACATTTTTCTGGGTTTTTGCTCATTTTTTATTTTATATTAATACTTGTCTTTTCTACAATCACTTGTTGAGTAATGCAGATTGTGCAAGGTTTTGCCTTTATATACCTTTTTAAAATAACGAAATTTTTGGCTTTACACAAATTTACAATTAAAAATTTTACAAGTAGGTACTTTTACTTTATCGATCATAAAATAATTAATAGCCCATCGATTTTCATGTAGCTTTAAGAAAAACTAATAAAACTAGTATGTACCTGATTTCCATTATTCCAATAAAAATGAAAATAAAATAGGCATACTCACAGGTAGTCACAACTAGAACATGGTATACCGATAGTCTCAATTAGGACGCATTTAAATAAATTATATAAAGACAACACAATAAAAAGGATTAAAAAATATTGTGTAATAAATAGGGTTAAACCGTTAAAAAATCACAACATTTTTAGCTCTACACAAATTTGCGATAACAAATGTCAAAAGTAGGTACTTTCACTTTATCAGGAATAAAACAGGAATTTATCCATGGATTTTAATGAAATAAAATTAATTTTTTTTTCTAATATATGCAGCTTTATGAAAAAATAATAAAAATAGAGTATTAAACAAAATACTGTGCAATAAACAGGGTAAGCCCGTTAAAAAATAACAAAACTTTTAGCTCTACACAAATTTGCGATAAAAAATGCCAAAGTAGATACTTTCACTTTATCGGGAATAAAACGGGAATTTATCCATGGATTTTCATGAACTAAAATTTATTTTACTTCTAATACATGCAGCTTTGAGCTTAAGTACTAAAATTGGTAAGTATTTGTTGATTTAAATTTTTTATGAATTTTTTTAATTTTGCAAAAAAAAAAACAAAAAAAAAATATTTTTTTTGCTACTTTGGCCTCAATAACTCCAAAAATAATGGCTAAATTAAAAAATGATAACAGAGAAACTTAAAGTGTTTTGAAGGATCCCATACCAAAATCGGGTACGTAGTTCCAAAGTTACGATAAGATGTAAGGAGCAGTCTTTTCAAAAATCTCAATTTTTAGAAAAAACATTTTTAAAAAAAAACCTTACCATAGAATTTGAAATAATGATGATTTTTGTAGTTAGATGACTATAGCGGATCAAAAAAATATAGTGGTTATTCAAGAAATTTAATACAACAGATTCTAAATAGCTGCTCAGTTTTTCTTTCAGCTGTTTCGTTATTTCTAGATCAAAAGTATCACAGATACATTTTTTTTTGTAAATGATGAACTTTCATATAAATATAATGAATGGTAAAGTAATTTTCACCTTCTTATTCTTGGAATGGTTCTAAAACTTTTATAATTGCGGTTATGTGACTTAAACTAACGTTACATAATCGACTAAGTTCGTTATGTTCTTGCAATATTTGCCCTATATTTGGCCAATTCGTTTCAACTGAAACAAATAACGAATATATAGAGTTCCAGCGAGTGGGCCAATAACTTTTTAGTGTTGATTTAAGTTTTGAATTCAGTCCAGATACCTTAAAATACTTCAGTAGCTTGGAACACGAACGACTTAATTCCGCCACATCAAGAATTTCATTCATAGATTTTTAAACTGTATTGTGCAGCAAATGGTCAATGCAATATATATGTATGGTTATTTTGCTGAAATCCTGCAACCATATTTGAACCTCGATCAGTAACCGTTATTGCTTTATCATCGAGGTCCAAGTCAAATTCATTCAAAATTTTGCGAACTTTCGTATTTACTTTGTAACCTGTATGTTAAGGAAATGATTTTTATTTATTAAACACTTAAGGTACGTTCAGACTAATGAAATATTTGACGAAAATATTTGTTCTGATATTTGCTTTAAACTATGTGAAACAAAAAGATATTTTGTTTAATGTTCAAACTAAGTTTAAATATTTGACAATTTTTGTTTGTTAAAACAGATGGCAAATAGTTTCAAATAAAATAAATTAAATCATGTTTGCCATGCGTTCAGACTAAAACAAATATTTGCATCAAATAATTATTTACTGAAAATTTTCAAATATTAAAAAAAAATTTCACAAATAGTAAAAATGAGCCATTAATTTATTAAAAGTGCCTAAAACTATATGGAATGGCAAAAATTCGATAAAAATTGCTAAATTGGCGGAAATTCGCAAACATTTGCTTATAGCGGTATGATAGCAAAGCCTAATAATTATTAAAAATCGTTAAAGCTCTAAAGATTCACAGTGAAAAATTGCTTCTTCGCGAGCATGGCTAAAATTCGCGAAAAATTGCAAACTTAGAAACAAACCCTAAAATTTATTTGAAATCGGTTAAAAAAAACAGATTGTCAGTAAATAACTAAAAAAAATTTTTCCCAAAAATAGCGAAAATTCGCGAACATTTTTGATATTTCAAACAAGCCATAAAATTGATTAAGGAATGGCAAAAGTTCGGTAAAAATTGCTAAATTAGCGGTAATTCGCAAAAATTTGCTAATAGCGGCATGATACCAAAGTTTAGTACTCATAATTATTAAAAATAGTTAAAGCTGCAAGAAATCACAGAAAGAAATCGCTTCTTTTACGAACATGGCTAAAATTCGTAAACTTGGAAACAAGCCCTAAAATATATTTGAAATTGCTAAATCGGTTAAAAAACAAAATTTGGGGGGAAAAAAAAAAATATGTTGCAAAAATAGCGAAAATTCGCGAACCATTTTAATATTTCAAACAAGCCATAAAATTTAGTAAAAGTGCCTAAAACTATAAGGAATGGCAAAAATTCTATAAAAATTGCTAAGTTAAGCGGTAATTCGCAAAAATTTGCTAATAGCGGCACGATAGCAAAGTTTAATAATTATAAAAAATCTTTAAAATTGTAAAGAATCCGAAACTTACAGGAAAAATTGCTTCTATCCGGAACATGGCTAAAATTATTTGTCGTTGTTTGCTGTTACAATTTTTTTGTAATATCAAATAAATGTTTGCTCAACAATGACTAAAATATTTGATTTTTTGTGTTCACACTATGTTCACATTGGACAAATATTTGTTTGCCGGCAAATACTTTTATTTGCTCAAAATCAGCTGTTATTTTATTTGATACTCAAAAATATTTTGTGTTCAGACTACGTTAATGAAATATTTGATGTTTGCTTTCAAATATTTTATCAGTCTGAACGTACCTTTAGGAGACAAATCGCTTCGAAAAATTTCAACTATGGTAGGAAAAGAAATTTTAAAGTGAAATATATGTATGTGCAAACTAAAATTAATGACGAAAAATCAATATGGAAATAATTCTGAGTTAAGCGATTTTGTTTCCGAACAGCCCATACATTTTCCAGTTTCCATACATTTCATTCCTAATAGTCTGCTAACTAAAACCTGATTTTAAATGTAATGAATTGCAAAGATATATACATATGTGTTTTTAAGTAAGTCATCTTTCCAAAGGTCGGATGTAAGGCCAAATCCGTTATTTTTAACTGAGGCTATTTCTGTTTAACTTTTTGAAAGTGTGCATTAGGGGTATAACTTTTGAACAATTTTATAAATTATCAAAAAATACCTATCCATGCCATATAGACCATGAAAATCTATGATGGAAAGTGGGGTCACTTTTTCGCGGGCGTTAAAAAAGTTCCCCCCAAATCACTTTGAAGTTTAGTATTTGGATTTTTTTTTTATTAAAAATACAAAATTGCAGAACAGCACGCACTTTGAACTTAAAGTTTGTTTCCTTCAACAAAGATAATTTTTAGTATCTGAAGTTAATATATAGTACATGACTGTATGTATAAAAATTCAAATATTATTATTTTTTGGAAGCTTTTAGAAAAAACGGTTTGGGGGGAGGTTTTTTATCCAAATTGATCTCAAAAAACTGTTTTCTTGATATATACATCAGTGGCCACCCCGTCGTGATAGGTATTTTTTTTGGTTATACCCCTAGTGTGCATTGTGTAAATTGGTTATATTGCGAGATACTGTTGTACGATGTGGTAAAAGTGTTTCTAAGTCAACATTCCGTCCGTACTTTGCACCAATAAATATAAGGTATTCCGCAACTTTTACAAAACCAGAATCTTCCACTATTTTGAAAGGTCTACAATTTCCTATTGCCCATTCCGTAAACACATTTAGAAAATTTGTTTTTGTTTCTGTGTCTACCTCTATTTTTGAAGAATTATTGTTTCCAGACGTAGTCTCAACATAGCATTTATGTTAAATTAAATTTAACGTTGAGCTATTTGCAGATTTACATAAACTAAAACATTTCCGACAAGCCTATACATTTGGTATTTCTTGACCATGTGTGTTTTCTATTTTACCAAATAGGTCCCACACCTTGCTTGTGCCTCTTTTGCCACTAGTTTCTAATTCAACGCTCAAAATCTTTGATTTGACCGCCGAATTATTTAATAAAATGCAGTTATTTGGATGTACAACATTATCATTTTCTGGCTTCATCTAAATGCAATTAAAATGAAAATAAGTCAGAAATCTTTTGTATACGGTCAATTAATTTTTTCAATTTGTGTATAGGTATTTTATTTCATACTAATAATAAACTTATCAAGATTAATAACAACAGAGAAGTAGTTAAAAATTATAGAATTTTCACCTATTGTTTTCTTAATTTTGCACTAATACTCGAGCCTAAAGAACCAACTTCTATAAAAATGTGTTTTTTCCTAATTGCATCTCCAATATTTAACATGCCATTTCTTCAAGGATTTAAGATTTTTACTTAATAAACTACACTGTTAGCTAAACTTTAATCTTCGAAATGACACCAAAACTCCGATACATGTAGGATGACCTCCAACTGTCTTTATTGCAAAATATTGATTTGATTTCAATAAATGAAAAAATTGTATAAAATTGATAAAAACTTATGCAAAAAATTTTAATGGAAAACCGAATTTAACGAAGAATGCAAGTTCTCATTAATTTTTTTTTTTGCATAAGGCAGCTAATGAACTGAAAAAATATCTTTAATTTAAAATTTTATTTTTGACATTTTAATATTTCGAATTTATTCTAAGAGTTAAATTTCAGTTATGTATTTTATAAAGCTTTTTGTAATAGCTCTATTCCTTAAATTTTGCAGGAATGACTTTATAAGATACATAGCTGAAATTTAACTCATAGAATAAATTCGAAAAATAAAAATGTTGAATATAATAAAGTTGCTTATGAAAAATAAATAATCTTTAATATCAATTTTATTTTTGTAAAATGAAAAAAAAAAATTCAGTTAAAAATTCGTATGACTAATTATTTATAATACCTATAAATTTTATATGTTAGAAAAACAGGAACAAAAAATTATTTTATTGAAAAAAAAAAAACAGGCAGTTAAAATAACTTTTTTTGTCCTTGAATTTTATAATTATTGAATTATTGAATTTTATTTTTAAAATTTACCAAAAGTTCACAAATTTGCAAATGCCAAAGTAAATTAGCGGCTAGAATAAAAATATAGCTTACAATAAGGTTCATAATATATTTTCTAAATATATACTTATTAATGTAAGTAGAAATAATTAATACTATAAAAATCAAAGTTTTTGCTTTAAAAGCAAGAACATGTAGATTCAATTCTTAACTTACCTTTAGCTCACACAACTATTATGTCAATGTATTCAAATAAATATTCACACATTCATTAATTCAAAAATTATTTGAATATCCCAGGAAAAACTTTTTGAATTTTGGTAATAGGTCGTAGTTATTTCATACGTTACCTGGTAAGTAGTTGTCATTACAATTGTCATTATTCCGAAAACCTCAATAAGTACTTGCTAGTAATGAGCTCAGTAAGTACTTTTCACTATTTTATTTTGAATATTTGCTTACTAATAATCAGCTAATTTACTACTTATTAGCTGTCTTGTTTTCAGTACTGAATATTTACTTACTGGTAACTAGCACCATAACTATTTATTAGGTCTATTAACTAGCGCCAATTAAATAAAAACTAGTTATTTTTTGGCTTCTAGTAAGTATATTGTAAGTACTTACAATTCAACTTACTGGTAGTTCAATAATAACTAGATATTTTGTGACTTCTAGTAAGTGTATTGTAACTACTGAATTCTGTGGACAACTCGAACAAAAATAAGTAGTTATTCAGCCGAAAAATAAGTAGTGTTCATATGTCTCCAATATTACTTGCTAACTTACCAGGAAAGTAAAGATTTTGCTGGGATTTTCTGTAAATTTGCTCTCTATAACGGGTCATTCCAATATTTTCTTATTTATGAATAAATCTCAAATTCATTTACAGTAAACAAGTTTTTATTCAATTCATTCTCTCTTATTTTTGTATATGGTTTACTCTCTCCTTATGTCTTTAATTGTTTTTTATTTGAATAAATGTTCTGCCCCTTGAGTAAAGGCAAACAAGCGAATTATTGAAAGCAGACCTCTAATATGCACCAAAATTCAACAAATCATAATCGCTGCAATCAACAAGGGCACGTAAAGTCGACAACAAGGACGAAATGGTAAGTTTCTATGCGCATTGCACTGGTTGTTTAGGCCAGATCATAAGGAAAAATTTTCCCCAAATTTTTTTTTAGAAAAGCCAAAGATATTAGCTAATAAAACTATCTTATTTGCAAATATATCAAATCTTAAACAATATACCAACAATAAACAGGAAGTTCAATTAATGTTGGGAGAATTCCAACCAATTTCAGTCGAGAATGGAAGAAAAGATAAACTCATTGTTTATTGTTGTATTTTGTTTAAGCTTTGATATCACAAAATTTTATTAATTATATGTACCTACATCGCCTACAAGCCTACACCGTTTGAATGAAACACGAGCTTTATTTAACATAAAATAGATGTTTCAATATAACAAATTTATGATTTTTGAAGTTTGTAACTTTAACATTACATACTTTATTTAGGACTAAACGAAGTGCTCGAACAAAATTTTTAGTACCTTCGTGATCTTTGAACTTCAACAAAACACAGATTTATTGTTAATTAATTTTTATATGGAGATTCAATACATGAAAAAAATACAATATTCAATAAAATTTCAATTAAAAAATTTTAAACAAATGGAGCTATAAATCTTTTAAGGATTATTCTAAAATAATACTTAAACAAAAAATAAAAGTTATACAGCCGGCTAAAAGTAATCACAAAAACATAAAATTAAATGATTGGCAGTATTATTATGGAGACTGTATGCGTTCCCCCATTGCCTTCTTATTTTTTAAAACACTTCACTACATTTAAAAATGTTTTTTCATACATTTTTTAAAAATTAAAAAAATTATATATGCGAAATTTCTCAACGCAAGGTGAAGTGTTTTGCAAAATTACCGTATTAATGTTTAATAAATTGTATCTTGAATTGAAATTAAACTATCTTACCTCTTCTTGAGTTAATGGCTTAAAATCAGCAGGATTTTCGGGATATTCTTTTCGGCATGCTGGACATAACTCGTTTTCATCCGTTCGAATTCTGTGCCAGCAGAATCTACAAATCTATAGGATATAAAAAAAATTAAAGGTAAGAAAAAAATTACGTCAAATCTTAAACTTAAAAGAAATTAAATCGATTAAAAAAAAACAATTAAAAATCTGGGAGCAGATGTGTATTCCAGCTTGACCTTAGATAATGACTTAACACCTAAGACATAATAATCCTAATCCTAAGCTAGTTATATCAATATATAAAAATTAATGTATGGTTTTTTGTTTCCCTGTCTATTTGTTTTCTCTGTGTTGAAAACCGGGAGCTTGAAGGGAGCGTGAGCTGTCTTTCTACTTTTGCTAATAGTAAATTGATAATTAAGGTTTTGCCAGTGCACCCAGGTGCACCTTTCCTTTTCTTTTTCGATTTTAGAAAGAAGATGCTGCTATATGTAATTTTGTTCAGTAACTCTTCATTAGATGTCACCAATTCTCTCAGATCACTAACTAAATTTGCTACACGTAATCCATATTGCATATATATAAGTTTTGTTCTTCTTGCGCCAACACTGCATCCTCAATCAATGAGCCGTTGCGCGCTATCTTGCAATTGTCTTCCGAGAAGCTATATTTTTATTTACCCTCATGCTGCCTTTCAATTAAGTAATATGTTTAGGCCCGTTCGCGACCACTTTTTTCATACAAAGTTGGGATCGTACCATGGTGCTGCCACCTAAATATCTTATATAGAAACCCCTTGTTTCAAATAAAATTTGGATAATTTTTTTCTTTGTTTTGTGTATGTGTGTTATGAATTTTGTTCATAAAGATTGTTAATGAGTTAAAGGATTTGTTTATATTAACCAGATGGTATTGTTTATTTAATGTATTGTGTCAAAAATTCAGATTATGCCAACTGAATATTGAATAAAATACACAATCAATTAAACCGCCAGCTCTTTATGTTACAGGTATGTGTGTATATTGTATATGTTCACTTTCAATGTTTATGGTTTGTATACATTAATTTTACTCATATGTTATTAATTTCTTCGGGTCATGCCATAGCCCAGAAAATAATTCAAAGTTTTTTATAAGGCGGTTCTGGATATAAGACTTCTGTATAAAACTTTACTAAGATTCAGTTATAAACCTTCTTAAGGGCCTAAAAATTTAAAGCGCTGCACATATCGTCATCTTAAATGCAGAATAATATAACATCACAGCTTTACATGAGAAGCGAAAAACGTTGTAGAATGGAAATTAATTGAGATATAAAAGCAATTTTAAATATTTAGGATAAAAATGCGATAACCGATTTATTTTTGAGGGAAAAATATTGTTTTTATTGTTATTTATTTAGTTATGTGTATTTCGTTATTTGAATTTGTAATTCGGTGAAACAAAAAGAAGTATCATCAACGAAAATATGCTAGTATTAAGTAAAACAAGATTTAAAATTTTAAATAGTTGTGTTAAATTACAAGTAAAATAGAATATAAAGATAAAGTCCATGGTTATAAATGCAATACTGCTCTTAAGCAATAAATTTAAATGTCTTTAAATGCACCTATAAAAATGATAATCACACAATTAATATGTAGCATCATTAGGTTTGCGTTGACATTGTGAAACAAGTTTACTTTTCTGATGCAGCGCATTTGAGAACGTGGGAAAATTATATTATTATAGATCTTATGACATATTATGTATAATTTTTTTTTTATTTTAATTTCTTATTAGAAATGGATTAAACTAAAAAATTTACTTCATTTAATTTAACTATAGATTTATTTTAAAAAGGTAAGTTTTCCATTATAAATAAAGTGTATTTTGATCTCCTTATAATGAATTTTCTCAATTGAATTTTTCTTTACAATAAACAAATTTTGTAAATAAAAATTTGACTCATATCCATACATGCGCATTTGTCTCCATATAAGGAATTATTTTAAAAGAACTTCTGTAGCGCATACTTACAACGCTATGTACAAGTAAATTTTAATTAGGTGATTTCTGAAAAATTAAAATAAGAAGAAGGAAACAATATTCCATTTAAAAGTAGTATTGATAGCATCCCCCTTATTCAATAAACAAAAACGTTGAAGAAAGTAGTATTTCCCCTAAAAAAATATTAGTATGTAATAAAGCTGAAGAGAGGAATAAGCACAAAATAAACAAAATATATATTGGGGAATTATTTCTTTTTCATAAGCAACTTTATTATTTTCAACATTTTTTATTTTTCGAATTTATTCTATGAGTTAAATTTCAGTTATGTATTTTATAAAGCTTTTTGTAATAGCTCTATTCCTTAAATTTTTTTAGGAATGACTTTATACACTACCAACGGAAAGCTAAGGTAAAATGTAACAAGAAAATACAATATAATAGTCTGGTAGTGTATAAAGTCATTCCTTAAAAAAATTTAAGGAATAGAGCTATTACAAAAAGCTTTATAAAATACATAACTGAAATTTAACTCATAGAATAAATTCGAAAAATAAAAAATGTTAAACAAAATATAGCTAAAAAATTTTTATTCAAGCACTTTATAAACAATTAAAAAGGCAGTTATTCTTAAAATGTAGAATAAATGTATTTTTGAGGATATTGATTAAAGCCCCCTTGGAAGGATGTGAACCTAACAAAAATACCAGATTATTTTCAATAAAAGTGGGAAAAATATGTCTTTTGTATCATAAATATTCTATATATTGAAGAAATTGTTATATCCCATACAGATTCGTTATAGAGAAGTTCGAATGTATTTCAATTTATTAAAAATGATTTACAGTACTTTTCGCATATTGTCACATCCATTGCAAACAAATCGTGGACTATATCGCCAATGTGACTATTAGCCTAATCCCCATATATGTCCCTATGAGGTTTGTTAGGGAGTTCGAATATCAATTTATGTGAATAAAGAAAATAAAAATTTCATATGCTGTCGTTGCAAAGTGTGCTTTATTGTGAATATACGTGTTTTCTTCATACGACTTGAACTATTAATTTAATAAATTTGATTTTGCAATATAAATGTTATATAAAATACAATTCCCGTTAGAAGCGAATGGACGCAAAAAATACAAATTTTTCATTTAAATTATTTAACATTAAAGTGAACAAATTAAGAATGAAAAATAAAAGAGAAAAAAATATATGTATACATATAATGTTATTGTAATATATAATATATAACAAAAAAATTAAGAGCACCTTTTGTATGAGTAAAAACAGTGCAACAACGGTAGGGCTAAATGAAAGAGAAATTTATATGACAGTGGAAGCAAACAATGCTGCAACAAAAATCAAGACAGAAAGTGTGCACACACATAAGTACTTCAGATTGTATAAAACAAACAATCAATTGAGTATGAACACAAAACATACTTTGAATCACGTTCTAGTCTATAACTCTGACACCAATCGAGTCTCCACCTCTAAATTTTCTGTAAATATAGAAGAGGGTCTAATACTTCACATATATTTTTTTTAAGAATTTTAAAAAATATACTTTTTCAGATATGGACCTTTGAACTCAAGACCCCAAGATATGACCTTTGACCTTTTCTTAAAAAAATACAATATGCATATAATTATAAAGCGTGCACTTTCACATTTAAAACAATACCAAAAAAACTAAATTATCTTGCAAAGTTCAAAAGTTCTATCCCCTTTTGTAAGGAGACTTTTGTGATTTTTTAAAATTTTTTACAACTTCTATGACGTCATATTTCGGAACCCGAAAGAATCTGGGGACACATTTTTATTGTTTAATTATACTCTTATAGTGTATGACATTTGTGCTGAATTTCATTGAAATTTAATGTGATGATGCAAAAATTACATTTTTTCGTGATGGTTTGACGTGTTTTAACTCAAAGGCCTTCAGGTAGTGATAAAGGGCATTGATAAATATTGAAAAAGAAGGAGAAAAAACACCAACCAATCTTTCGAATAGAATTAGAACCAGGCGATATAAAGCTTAAAAAATGAAACGCACCCCATTTACAATTTAAAATACATTCTGTACAGACGAATCACGATAGAGGAGCCCCACACAAGAAAGAAATGGTCCCGTCCAATGTTTATACTGCCAAGAATTTGGTCATACTAAAGCATATTGCCATCTACCCTCTGTTTACGTCGTAAGTGGAGAATTACATGGCACAGTTCATTGCGATAAGTCTAAAAACGATCCCAACATAAAAAATGTAGCAACTGTGGCGGTAATCACACTGCCAACTACAGAGGATGTCTAGTATACTCCATCGTCAAGCGTTCGGTGGGACCGAAACCTAATCCCACTCAAATTCAAGTAACAAAAAAAAGAAGCCACTAATGCCATTCAGGTACCGCAGCCTGGTACTAACAGAATCTCCTTCGCTAACGTTCTAAAATCAAACATGGCATATGCAAGGTGATTTCCCCAATAATGATGAAACGGCCCTTTCTAATTTAAGTCGACTAGAAAACACTATGGAAACAATAGTGCAAACTATAAATAATTTTACGAACACAATGGGTAATATGATGCAGGAAATGTTAATTACAGTCAAGCTGTAATTAACAAGGCATGAACTGTCTGAAAAATTGTTTTTGGAACGCAAACGGCATCCGCCAACACATAAATGAACTAGAGAACTTTCTTAAAAATAAACAAATTGATATTATGATGATTTCTGAAACGCATTATATTATATGACTCCAAGGACCCTCGAGATAGAGCTTGTGGAGGTTCTGCCATTTTGATAAGAGTCCGAATCAAACACTACCTAATGTGTGACCATTGTGAAGATTATCTGCAAGTGACGAACATTTGTGTTGAAGAACTAAATCGAAACATGTTAATTTCATCTGTTTACTCTCCACCTAGATATTCAATATAAGAAAGCCACTGTTATAAATATTATAAATCATTAGGACCATGCTTCCTGGCCGCCGGCGATTATAACGCTAAACATACCTTCTGGGGATCACGACTTATAAAACCAAAGGGTCGTGTCTTGTTTAATACCATCTCTAAAATGGATTTCAGTGTGGTCGCGAAGGGACAACTAACATATTGGCCTACTGATCAGCAAAAAAATTCCAGATGGCATAGATTTTGGCGTGTTTAAAAATATCCCCACAGAAACGATTCATGTTGAAGTTTCTTTAGAATTATCTTCAGATCAGACACCTACAATTGTTACTATAATGAACCCCAATAGAACTGTATCTCCTTCTGGTTACTTAGCGACGACAACCACACAAATAAATTGGTTAAAATATAAAAAATATCTTAGCACCCATTGCACAGAAAATATTCTGCTTGATACACCGGAGAATGTGGAAATCTTTATTGTAAATTTTGACAGTTATCTTAAACTAGCTGTTAAACATTCTAGCAAAACCATTAAAATAATAAAAATTAATAAGATATATTCTACAGTTGTCGAGCGGCTCTTGACCGAAAAATGGAGAGTTCGAAGAGAGTGGCAATTACACAGATCCCCTCAACGAAAGAAATTATTAAAAGAGTGCACAAAAAGTTTATGAAAGTTACTGCAGTCTAAGAAAACGGTATCCTTGAAAAAATATCTTAAGGAACTGGATGCAACTCCACAATAAGACTACTCATTATGGTGTTCATCTCAAAAGGCCAGTTATCTCTAAACCACCTTTAGAAACTTTAATGGAAGTTGGGCAAGAAATGATACAGAAAAAGGAAATCTATTTGTTAATCATTTGAAAAACGTATTTACTAAGGTGGGTAACTGCTGAACAAATTCCAATTAATTATTTTGGAAATTGTGGTAATTCAACAACAGCGTTGAATTAGGCACAAATAAAACAAGAGAAATTTTATTTGTTACTTACTCGTTGGGTTTTTTCTCTATGAAAACACGGGGGGTTTTTGGGTTTAAAAATTAATTTGGGTTTTATTATTTCACAATATTTTTTTGTTGCACCGGGAGTGCGGGGTTTTCTCTTTTTTGTTAATTTTTTTTTTTTTTAATTTTTTTTTTTATTTAAAAGGAGCAGCTGCCGAGCGCGCACACTTCATTCGTTTTCGTTTTTCTTTTTTTTCATCGCCCCGAAGGCTAGTTATGGAGGTGTTTGGAGGCCGTCAGTCAAAGTCGATAAGGCCGTCATCGAAGTCGATAAAATCATCTTCAAGATCGATAAGAATTCTTCCTCCAAGCGACTGGAGGTTGGGCAGAATTGAAACTGTGCATGTGGGTCCAGATAAACGTGTACGAGTGGCTGATATCCGAACGTCAAGTGGGGTAATAACTCGGCCAATAGTAAAACTATGCATGCTTCCGCTATGTAAAAGTCTAGATTGTTAACAAGTTCTTGTGTATTATCTGTCGTGTCCACATCTGTTTTATGAGTTTTTCTTTCGTAATCTGCCTCTCTTTCTTTTTTTCTGTCTTTATTTTGTCAGAGAATGGATCCAGCTCAGCAGCCTGAACTATGTGTTGTGTGCTTTAACTACCATCCATTAAGATATTGCAAAATGTTCCGGAAGCTCTCATTGGACCAAAAACTTTATTTGGTGCGGATCCACAAATACTGCTCCAACTGTTTTTCAAGGACACACCAAATCGGAAGTTGCACATCAATGGGGGCATGCCAAATATGCGGTGATCTTCATCACACGCTCCTCCATAGAAGGCCCGTCAATCAACGGTCCCAGGGCAGTCGTCTGGCTCAAGTTTCCGCTAGGGTTCGAAATGATCGCAGATCCAGACGAACACAAGCTGTAAGTGCTAATTTGCAACCACCTTCCAACCCGCCTCAGCAAAGGGCACAACTACGTTTGCAGCGCTTGAGACAGCGTCTTCGTCGCCAGCAACAACAACTGCAAAGGCAGCAACAACAGCTACAACAACAATCAAGAGGACGGCAGCGGCAACCTCAGCCCTCTCCAGCTCTTACTGAGGTCCCGCATACCACCCAGGGGCTCGTAAATCAAATCGTCGCGGCTTTAGGACAATTAACTGGCTCAACAATTGCACCAGTGCAAGGGGGCGGCATGTTCAAGATCGATCAGCCGTTATCGAAGTCGATAAAATCATCTTCAAGATCGATAAGATCGTCTTCGATAACGGCTGATCGATCTTGAACACTGCTGTATGAGAAAAAAAAACTTCTCGAATCATATTCAAATAGCCATATTTTGTTGTCTGACGTTAAAACAAATAATGCTCCCTATTCCAATCATAGTACTTCGAACATATTCGTAAGTTGGTAAAACATTATCATTAACATCTTCTACATTTTCGAATCATGTGCAGAAATAATCTTGGCTTCTGGTTTCCATAATAACGGTTAGAAGTTAAAATAGTTCCAATAAAAAAATAAACACACAACTTCATTGTCCGCGTAGTAAACCCAAATTTTTTATTGTGCATTATGTATTCTATCAAAAATATTTCCTGGAAGAATATATACTTTTCAATGAATGAATTGTTTGTGTCTGAATCCTCGAGAACTTAAGAACCGTTAGGATACAGTAATATGGTTTTTTGCAATACAATGCTATTGCTGTTATATAACAAATTTAACAAAATGAAGATCAAAGCGCGGGTTCTTACACAAAAAATAAATTAATAATATTTTACAGAGGTCTAATGCAGACAAATATACAACATATTTACGCTATTAGAAGTCGTTACGAGAAAAATTTTTTTTGTGACCCAACCTAGTATTTATTTACCCCTCATACATCACACAATATTGCTGTGGAGTTACCATCCGCTGATGTTAGAGCATCTGTTCCCCTAAGATAAGAGAAATCGAAATAGCTATTTGTGATTTAAATCCCAAGAAAGCTCCTGGTTTTGACAAGATTTGTAACAAAATGTTTTTGGAACTACCTTGCATAGCAAAGAAAATTATTCTTTTTATTTTTAATGCTATTTTACGCCTGGAAGACTACCCTCAAGAATGGAAAGTTTCCTTAGTTACTGTTATAACCTTTTGGAAATTAATACGAATAAAGTTATTGAGTTTTTAATACAAAAAATGTGGGGCTATATTTAAGGGTGTGAAGTTAAATACGTCCAACATTTATTTTAAATACGTTCCACACGCTGTTAAACGAATTGGTAAAGCAAACAACTTTTCTTTTGTTAAACAAAAAACAATATAATTATTAAAATTAAAAACAAGAACATTTTTTCAATATAAAACAAACTGAAATTTTTATTAAAAAAATATTTTTTTTTTTTCATTAAAAAAGTAATTTTCATAGAAATTCACATTATAAAAGGGACAAATATAGGTTGATCCAATCGGTATTTCGAGAAGACATGAATCAGGGAAGCGGAAGACTGAAAGTAGCCTAGGGCTAGTTGATTCCAGGACTATAAGTTCTACGTCCAGATTCAGCCCGATATCGGAGATATATAATTTTGAAAATTTGTGTTTTTCATTGACTTAGTATGAAAAATATGGTAATTTTCAAGTCCAAAATTTAGGTATTTCGAGAAGACATGAACCGGGGAAGCGGAAGACTGAAAGTAGCCTAGGGCTAGTAGATTCCAGGACCATAAGTTCTACGTCCAGATTCAGAACGATATCGGAGATATATAATTTTGAAAATTTGTGTTTTTCATTGACTTGGTATGGAAAATATGGTCATTTTCAAGTCTAAAAAATAGGTATTTCAAGAAGACATGAATCGGGGTAGCGGAAGACTGGAAGTAGCCTAGGGCTGGTAGATTCCAGGACTATAAGTTCTACGTCCAGATTCAGCCCGATATCGGAGATATATAATTTTGAAAATTTGTGTTTTTCATTGACTTAGTATGAAAAATATGGTCATTTTCAAGTCCAAAAAATAGGTATTTCGAGAAGACATGAATCGGGGTAGCGGAAGACTGGAAGAAGCCTAGGGCTAGTAGACTCCAGGACTATAAGTTCTACGTCCAGATTCAGCCCGATATCGGAGATATATAATTTTGAAAATTTGTGTTTTTCATTGACTTAGTATGGAAAATATGGTCATTTTCAAGTCTAAAAAATAGGTATTTCAAGAAGACATGAATCGGGGTAGCGGAAGACTGGAAGTAGCCTAGGGCTGGTAGATTCCAGGACTATAAGTTCTACGTCCAGATTCAGCCCGATATCGGAGATATATAATTTTGAAAATTTGTGTTTTTCATTGACTTAGTATGAAAAATATGGTCATTTTCAAGTCCAAAAAATAGGTATTTCGAGAAGACATGAATCGGGGTAGCGGAAGACTGGAAGAAGCCTAGGGCTAGTAGACTCCAGGACTATAAGTTCTACGTCCAGATTCAGCCCGATATCGGAGATATATAATTTTGAAAATTTGTGTTTTTCATTGACTTAGTATGAAAAATATGGTAATTTTCAAGTCAAAAAAAAAAGTATTTCGAGAAGACATGAATCGGGGTAGCGGAAGACTGGAAGTAGCCTAGGGCTAGTATATTTCAGGACAATAAATTATATTAATAACTGAAGTTTGTAATACCCAGGGCTTGGATTTTCATGCAAATGCATATTTGCAGCCGGTAATCCAAAATAAATTTAGATCAGTTATTTTTCCATACCAAAGGATTTGCAGGAAAATGGCATCGAATTGTTTTTGCATATTTCTGCATATTTTGTTATAAGTGCATATATTTGCATATTTTGCTTTTAAGTGCATATATTTTTAATTTGCATTTTTATTTTTAATATTTTTAAAAGAAATTAAAATCAAATAATTAATATTTAATACTTTATATATAGAAATATCTAACAAAATTATACATAACTTGAATCTGTATTGCAAAAAAAAAAAAAAATTGGATTTCATGAAATAATTTAAGATTATTTGATTTTAATAATGAAAATAAAATTTAAAATTAATATTTTCCCATGAAATTGGCATCATCAGAGTTATGATTTTGGAACTTTTAAGAAACTTTTATTTGTTGATACTAATAGAAATTTAAATTAAATCTAATTACGTATTTTAAAAAGAATTAACAAGTGATTGAAGTTTGTTTTTGGTTTATTTTATCTTACTTTTGTGTATATATTTTAATATGTATATGTGTATGTTTACGTAGTCACCTGAATTATTATTTTTATTATTAATAAATATAATATAAACAAATAACTTGATATGTTTTTCATACATTTTTTAGTGCATATTTTTCTTATTTTAAATGCATATTTTCCATTTTATAACGCATGTTATAAGCACATATTTTTGATTTTTTAGTGCATGTAAATCCAAGCCCTGGTAATAACCATAAATGGTTCCAAGGTCTTGGTTATGTTATTGAAGAAAATCAAATAAATAGTTTCAAAATTAAGGAGGTTCTATTCAAAACTTGACTATTCCACTTTTTGAGTTTTTTCACAATTTGAGAAAATAGTTTTTTAGAAATGCAACTATGTATTTAAACCGAACTTTTGTTAAATTATTATAGACGACAAGATAAGTCATTGCTTTGTACAGTATTCATAAATTTAGCAATAATACATTTTGCATAAATCCAATATTTGAAATAATCTAGTTTTGACGCGGCTAATTGGAATAATCAAGTTTTGTTATGTGCTCTAGAGCAATAATCATGTTTTTTAATCCAATGTGGATTAATCTTGTCTTGCTCAAACTATTAAGGTACCAGATATCTGATTTTTAATTAAAATAACATGAGGTTAACCTTTAAATAATCGGGATTAATCATATTTTGTTACAAAACTGTATATCTGTAATTGGTAATGTGATTTTGAAGTGGAATAATCTACTTTTGACGAAATCATGCCTTTTATTACTTTTTTCGGGTGTAATATTAGTTTTTCCCAATTTTATTTCCGCAGAATATTAATTTCAAAACAAAAAAATTAAAAACCATTTCTGTCGAATGTGGAATAATCAAGTTTTGAAAAGAACCTCTTCAATTTATTATAGATCCCATATAAAGCCTTCATATTTTAACTTTTGCTGGAGGGCAACAAAGATTCGACGCAGCCGAATATAGTTCTTTTACTTGTTTTACCTACAAAATTATTACAAATAAAAATTGGAATTCGGCGAAAGTACATGTTTAGTAATAAAAGGAAGAAACTTTTCTCTCCACACTGAAACAAAAGTATATTTGTGGAAATTTACTTTGTTGGTTACAAAAAGTAAAAAAACCCTTTTTTATTGATGGTTTCTTTTAAATAAGTATGCACTTGTTATTATGTATCGCAATTTTTTATGACCTAGAATAGGTCAAATAAAAAAGTACATTACAAACCTTTTTTAAATAATGGTGATAATGGGTAGGTAATTTTAATGTAAAGTGGAAATATACCAGCGGAAATACCCAAAACCTTATGTTTTTCTATTCATAACTACTATGAAATATTATTATTTCGCAAACTCAGTTGAAAAACACATTTCTTTAAGTGAAGTTCGCGAATTTAAAAAAATGACAAACAAAATATTTGTATTCTTAGTGAAAATTTTCTATTTACATGAAAAAAACAAATCCGTAGTTTATGAAAATGTCTTTAAAATTTTAAACAAAAAAAGTGGATTCTTTGAAAAATTTTTTATTTTTGTTGATCAATTAAAAAAAGCAAACAATTCTAATCTTTTAAGAAGTATTACAACTAACATCAAAAATAAAAAAAGGCTATGTCAAATTATAAAAACAGTGGTAAGTTATATTTATGAATGTAAACATTTTAACGACAATATGCAATATTTGAAAGAAATTAATAAGGTAAACGTGTGGCATAGTGATATCTTATAAATTTTAATAATAAAATAAAATAATTATTATTTATAAATTTATAATAATTAAATAGGTAACTAAAAATATTAATCTGGAAGAAGTATTGAGCTCATTTGAGGAATGGTGTGGAATTCAAGGACATTCATCATACAATGATATCTTAAATCTTATTGAAAAATATTCAAACTTTGAACCTCCAGAACCATTCCAACCAATTCCAAATGATGCTGAATATCATCTTACAGATACAATTTCTAATTTGCAAATTCCTTCAAGCAACGAACCTCTTCAAGACTGCCGTTTACCCCTTTTAGAAGTTAACAACCAAAATATTATAAATTTTAATGCTGCTGAAAATATAATACTGCAAGATACGATGTTGCGATCCATAGAATTAGATGTTATCGACTTGGATGTTGCTGGAGATATTAAATTTCAAGAATGTAGCTTGCCATTTTTGGAAATAAATCAACATGATATTATTAATTTTAATTCCGGATTATCTGATAATGTTGGCAACAAGATTGAGGGTGCTCCAGAAAAAAATAAACAAAGATGTGGCGAGGATATTCCATTTGCATGAAAATCCAAGCCCTGGGTATTACAAACTTCAGTTATTAATATAATTTATAGTCCTGAAATATACTAGCCCTAGGCTACTTCCAGTCTTCCGCTACCCCGATTCATGTCTTCTCGAAATACCTATTTTTTGGACTTGAAAATTACCATATTTTTCATACTAAGTCAATGAAAAACACAAATTTTCAAAATTATATATCTCCGATATCGGGCTTAATCTGGACGTAGAACTTATAGTCCTGGAATCTACTAGCCCTAGGCTACTTTCAGTCTTCCGCTTCCCCGATTCATGTATTCTCGAAATACCGATTGTATCAACCTATATTTGTCCCTTTTATAATGTGAATTTCTATGAAAATTACTTTTTTAATGAAAAAAATATTTTTTTAATAAACATTTCAGTTTGTTTTTTATTGAAAAAATGTTTTTGTTTTTAATTTTAACAATTATATGGTTTTTTGTTTAACAAAAGAAAATTTGTTTGCTTTACCAATTCGTTTAACAGCATGTGGAACGTATTTAAAATAAATGTGGGACGTATTTAACTGGCGCATTTAACTTCACACCCTTTCTATATTTAATAACCAATGTACAAAATGAATATATAAAAACGTGTGTCGAAATTATACCGCTTGAATAATATGACAGCTTATTAGGGTTACCGTATGTACTCGAAGTAACCAATGTTGCAACAATTCTCCCACAATTAATTTCTCGTTCCAATCGGATCTCCCTCCAATTCGTACACTCGCAACTACCCTGGCTGCCTCCGTTGCCTATTTGATTTCCTAGTTGCCTGGTTATTCTGTACTTCCTTGTTTTGTTCGTCACACCGGCTATCCTCGCTGGAATTTCCCTGCCCCACATGCATTGCCCTAGCACCCGGTGTATCTTGCTCGCTTACTGGAAATTCTGAATGTGATATTGGTAACTGTCCCGTCGATTGTAGGGAAGCTGCACACTTGGATGGCGGTACATCATTCGCGGGGTTTAAATCAGTTCCCTCCTCTGCCGAACGATTTGCTGCCTGCTTCTTCTGAATATTAGTTGCATGTAACTGATCTATGTGCCGCTTGAGTACATACCCGTCATCCAGTTGAACAACATAGTGTAACTGACCTAGTTTCTGAATGATTTCTCCCAGTTTCCACATCCGTTTGTCTGCCGTATAGTAACGAGCCTGAACTCTGTCTCCCACACTTAATTGCCTTGCAGATGTACATAAGGCACTTGATTTCGGTAAATGTATGGGTTTCATCACATCCAAGCGTATTCTCATTTTTCGGCCCAAGTATTGTTCCGCCGGAGTACTACCGTTATTCAGGGGAGTGGCTCTATATCTAAACATTATCTCCCTTATTTTATCCCGCATCGGTAATTTTTCACTGGACATTGCTGCTAACCTTTTTCCCAATGTTTGGACGTTACGCTCGGGTAAGCCATTTGTAGCTGGGTAGCCTGGGGCAATAACTTCTGAAAAATTCCCGAAGAAGTACAAAACGTTGAAAACTCATTGCTTGCAAAGATTGTGGCATTATCGGAAACTAAAACCACCAGATAGCCATTTCTAGAAAATATAGTCCTTAATAGCACAATCGTTGATGTTGATGACGGCGCTATCGTTCAAACTCCCACCTCAGCCCATTTCGACTTTGCATCAACCACCAACAAAAAATAATAGCCGTTGTATAGCCCCGCATAATCGATATGCACGCGCTGCCAATTTGCGTCAGGTTCCTGCCATGGGTGAAGCGGTGCTTTCGATGGACTGTTCCTTACCAATGCGCATGCTGCACACGTGCGGACATATCTCTCTATATCCCTATTCATCGAACCCCAGTAAACATATCTTCGAGCCAACTGCTTGATTTTGGTAACGCCGATGTGAGTTAGATGTAATTCTTGTAACACTAACGTATGCAACGATGTAGGAACTACCACTCTTTGGCCTCTCAACAAAATGTTGGAATCAATTGTATATTCAGACTCAATGATTTTATCGGCACGTAAATCCAATATAATTTGAGCTTAACTCCGAAAACTATGGCAAGGGCCTCCCGGTCCAACTGGGAGTAGTTTTGCTCCGCTGGGGTCAATGCTCTCTCCATACCGCCATATATGTGCGATAGCACCGCTGCTACCCCTTTAGGGCTGGCATTACATGTTAGTGAACTGGTAATGCAGGACTAACTGGCATTAAAACGCGGTCACTGGCTATTTCATACTTTAAGTTGTTGAAAACCGCTTGGCACTGGCCAGTCCATTCGAATTTGGTATTCTCTTGCAAAAGATGTCGCATAGGTGCTGTCAGAGTCGACGCGTTTGGTATGAATCGTGAGTTGTTTTTTTTTTGTTTTTGTTTTTTTTTTATTATTATTCCTACACTAAATCCCGCGAAGCTTTTTGCTTGTCTGCAGGAGACCAGAGTCTCTGGCGGGAATCAAACCCGCAACCCCGGTACTGATAGACTAGCTCACTACCAGCTAGCCTACCGGGGTAAAAGGTAACCATACCCAAAAACCGTCTAACCTCTTCCACCGACTTCGGTTGAGGCATTTCTAAAATCGCCTTTACCCTTGCCCGATTTTTATGTACTTTATTACATTCTATAGTATGACCCAAGAATTCAATCTTTTCCTCGAAAAATGTGCATTTTGCCACGTTTAAATGCAAATCAAATTTCTTAAGTTGATACAAGCACGTCTTCAAATTCGCCTTGCATTCTGCCATTGATTCGCCGTGTACCAGAATATCGTCAAAATACGATTTTGTTTTGGGAGTATCACGTAAAATTTGGTCTATTATTCTGTTGAATTCTGCAGGGGCTGTTTTTATTCCAAATGAGAGCCTCACCCTGGCTATACGAACACGGGGTTGGCCGTACGATCGACACGCTCGCTTAACGAACACGGGGTTGGTCGTACGGTCGGCACGCTCGCTTTACGAACACGGTGTTGGCCGTACGATCGGCACGCTCGTTTATTTGGACAGTGGTAGGTAGGTATTACATTTTAGTATAAGCGTTTGAATTAATGGCCATTTAGGGCGACCTCTACAGGCAACCAGCAGGTACAACCGTGCGCACCCCTAGCGGCCAGTAGCAGCATCGAACTGCAATGCTTGTTGGGCAGAACAGCTGGACCGACGCAACCACCTGTAACATGTGACGACTGAAAAGTATAAAAGGCCAGCACACACAGAGATCGACGTCAGTCGTTGTCGAGCGCAGTGGTAGGTAAGTTGAAAACTACGGTGGTTATCCCGCTGTAGTATTTGGTAGTGAAGCTTATTTTCTTTGTGTGTTTGGTGCTTGTGTAGAACAAATTGAAGTTCCCGTGGTTATCCCGCAGGTCTTCACTCTAGTGCTACACCAGAGCCAAAGGCCGATCGTAGTGGTGTTCCCGTGGTTATCCCGCAGGTTTACGACTACGAGTCACTTAACACAGCATTTCCGTGGTTATCCCGCAGATTCACTGTCGTTTGGTGGCTTCACTGGACCTCCGTCCGTGTTAGGGGTTGGTGTAGGAGGGATTGGATCTCCCGTGGTAATCCCGCAGGTTTCCCAATCTATCCCACGTCTCCGTGCGTGGACCGTGGTTAACCGGCGAGTAATACCCCAGCCGAGAAGGTTCGTTACACTTGTAACACTAACGTTTGCAACGATGTAGGAACTACCACTCTTTGGCTTCAAATAAAATGTTGGAATCAATTGTATATTCAGACTCAATGATTTTATCGGCACGTAAATCCAATATAATTTGATTTAGAATTATATCTCCCCGAGTTTCCTCCTGAACGATTTTGAACGTTAGTTTTTCCGAATTGATTTGTTGAATTGTTGAAGCACATATTAAATGTACCTCCTTGTTTATCTGGTTTTCTCCACAAATTCTTGAACTGGTAGTAGTGGCTCTTGGCAGGCAATCCTTTTTTGCCCATTTTTTGTGTCCAATGCTATATCGATCTCATCATTATTATTGCTAAATTTATTTGACTGTTACGACTCTGAATCAACCTCAAAACCAACTATTTTCCCTTCTATTTCCATATGACAAAATAACGTTCAGAATTTAAAGCAGTGTCAAAAATTATTTTTGGGAATGAAACATTTTATTAATTAATTCATTTATTAATGATGTGCTAATATCCCAATTTTTTAAATGAAAACACTGAAATTTATTGTTGTGGGAAAGCTAGTTCCTATGCGCATTTCGCTGGTTGCTTAGGCCAGCTCGTCAGGAAACTTTTTCCAAATACTTTAGAAAAGCTAAAAATATTATACAAGTAAGACCATAAAGTGAATAAGAATTTTAAAACACTCTGGTCTTAAATGTAACAATATCAAAGCTTCAACAAAGTCACAACAATAAACCGTTAATTTTTTCTTTCTTACATTCCCCTACAATTGGCTGGGTTTTTTTCCAACACAAATTGTAGTTGTAAGAGGATAGAAAGAAAAAAACAAAATTAAAAAAAAAACAATTTGCTTAAATAAAGCAGCTTGCCATTTCAGTTATTTATTTGCCGGGCACATGCAAATTTATTATCAAAAATTATTTTTGGGAATGAAATATTTTATTAATTAATTCATTTATTAATGATGTGCTAATATCCCAATTTTTTAAATGAAAACACTGAAATTTATTGTTGTGGGAAAGCTAGTTCCTATGCGCATTTCGCTGGTTGCTTAGGCCAGCTCGTCAGGAAACTTTTTCCAAATACTTTAGTAAAGCTAAAAATATTATACAAGTAAGACCATAAAGTGAATAAGAATTTTAAAACACTCTGGTCTTAAATGTAACAATATCAAAGCTTCAACAAAGTCACAACAATAAACCGTCAATTTTTTTTTTCTTACATTCCCCTACAATTGGCTGGGTTTTTTTCCAACACAAATTGTAGTTGTAAGAGGATAGAAAGAAAAAAACAAAATTAAACAAAAACAATTTGCTTAAATAAAGCAGCTTGCCATTTCAGTTTTTTATTTGCCGGGCACATGCAAATTTATTATCAAAAATTATTTTTGGGAATGAAATATTTTATTAATTAATTCATTTATTAATGATGTGCTAATATCCCAATTTTTTAAATGAAAACACTGAAATTTATTGTTGTGGGAAAGCTAGTTCCTATGCGCATTTCGCTGGTTGCTTAGGCCAGCTCGTCAGGAAACTTTTTCCAAATACTTTAGAAAAGCTAAAAATATTATACAAGTAAGACCATAAAGTGAATAAGAATTTTAAAACACTCTGGTCTTAAATGTAACAATATCAAAGCTTCAACAAAGTCACAACAATAAACCGTCAATTTTTTCTTTCTTACATTCCCCTACAATTGGCTGGGTTTTTTTCCAACACAAATTGTAGTTGTAAGAGGATAGAAAGAAAAAAACAAAATTAAAAAAAAACAATTTGCTTAAATAAAGCAGCTTGCCATTTCAGTTTTTTATTTGCCGGGCACATGCAAATTTATTATCAAAAATTATTTTTGGGAATGAAATATTTTATTAATTAATTCATTTATTAATGATGTGCTAATATCCCAATTTTTTAAATGAAAACACTGAAATTTATTGTTGTGGGAAAGCTAGTTCCTATGCGCATTTCGCTGGTTGCTTAGGCCAGCTCGTCAGGAAACTTTTTCCAAATACTTTAGAAAAGCTAAAAATATTATACAAGTAAGACCATAAAGTGAATAAGAATTTTAAACACTCAGCTCTTACTTGTAACAATATCAAAGCTTCAACAAAGTCACAACAATAAACCGTCAATTTTTTCTTTCTTACATTCCCCTACAATTGGCTGGGCTGAAAAACGTCTACAATCGTGTACACCCCGTACTGTGAAAATTGGTCATCCTCCTTTTCGTCCTCATTTTCGTTTAACGCTGAAACTTGGGCAATCGAATTTTGTTTCTCTGATAAGAGAGTGGAAATGCATTCTTGAGTTGCACTTTAGGTTTAGGGCGTCAACATGACAATTTCTTACATAGTGGTTGTTCTTCCCACAACGAAGACACATACCGGCTAACCCTAGCTTTTGATAATTTATTTTATTACGAGGTCCGGCATTTCTATTGTTCCTGCCAAAACGGTCGTTTTTTATTTTTCCATATACTTTATTTATATCGGCCGCATCAGTTACATTCGTATTGCCACACGTTAACTCTTTTGCGTCCAGCTTTGCAGCTTCAATTGATAACGCGTACGATACAATTTCATCAAATTTAGTTTTTTCTGCTTGTAAAAGCTTCTCACGCATCTCGTTGTCGAAAACTCCCCGTATAAACAGTGCTCTCAAAAGCATGTCAGCCACAGCAGCCCCATATTCACAAGACGATACAAATTTATATTCATTGATGTATGCGCGCAATAGAGCAACAAAATCAGCAATTTACTGCGTACTAGTTTGATACTTACTGAGAAATATGTGCTGAGCCACCAACACATTTCTCTTAGGGGCCAAATGATTCCCCAACCACGAGAATAGTTCTTCGTACTGCAATTCAGAAGTTGCCTTAGGTGAGGCCAACGCCGCAATCAAATTAAAGTTCGCCGCACCTATAGAATTCAACAATAATTTTGTACAATAACTCTTATTTGAGGTTATGTTCTTCATTTCAACGTAATTCTTAAAACGCTGAATATAATTCTTATACATTTCCTTTGTTGGGTCAAACGTTTCGAAATTCGGCACTAATGATGTGTTAACGTTATTTCCACTCCCTGTTGGTAAGGCCGCCATTTGAGCAACCATTTCCTGTTGAGCTTTCATCAATTCCTGTTGTGCCTTCATGAACTCCTTAAATTGGCTAGAGTCCATCTTAACGTTCGTACTTCACTTAGCCTCTCGACTGAACACACAATTATTCAACTTGTTTCACCTCGTCGCCAAACTGTTATAACTTTTTGGAAATTAATGCGAATAAAGTTATTCAGTTTTTAATACAAAAAATGTGGTTCAATATTTAATAACCAATGTACAAAATGAATATATAAAAACGTGAGTCAAAATTATACCGCTCAAATAAAATGACAGCTTATTAGGGTTACCGTATGTACTCGGAGTAACCAATGTTGCAACAGTTACCATAATACGAGTACCTAAACCAGGAAAAGATCACACAACAGTTGAGTCATATAGGCCTATAAGCTTATTATCTCATATGTCAAAGTTGTTTGAGAAGTGTCGAAAATAATCCCAATTTTAAATGAAAAAAGATGTTTTCCTAACCATCAGTTCGGTTTTAGAAAAGAACACAGCAAAATTGAACAAACTCATCGATTAGTAAACGCCATAAGAAAGGCCTTTGAAGAAAAAAATATTGTTCCGATGTTCCAGCGAAATGCGCATAGAAACTTGCTTTCCCACAACAATAAATTTCAGTGTTTTTTATCATAAATTGGGATTATTAGCACATCATTAATAAATGAATTAATTAATAAATATTTCATTCCCGAAAATAATTTTTGATAATAAATTTGCATGTGCCCGGCAAATAAAAAACTGAAATGGCAAGCTGCTTTATTTAGCAACTTGTTTTTTTTAATTTTGTTTTTTTCTATCCTCTTACAACTACAATTCGTGTTGGAAAAAACCCAGCCAATTGTAGTGGAATGTAAGAAAGAAAAAATTCACTATTTATTGTTGTTGAAGCTTTGATATTGTTACAAGTAAGAGCTGAGTGTTTAAAATATTTATTCACTTTATGGTCTTACTTGTATAATATTTTTAGCTTTTCTAAAGTATTTGGAAAAAGTTTCCTGACGAGCTGGCCTAAGCAACCAGCGAAATGCGCATAGAAACTTGCTTTCCCACAACAATAAATTTCAGTGTTTTTTATCATAAATTGGGATTATTAGCACATCATTAATAAATGAATTAATTAATAAATATTTCATTCCCGAAAATAATTTTTGATAATAAATTTGCATGTGCCCGGCAAATAAAAAACTGAAATGGCAAGCTGCTTTATTTAGCAACTTGTTTTTTTTAATTTTGTTTTTTTCTATCCTCTTACAACTACAATTCGTGTTGGAAAAAACCCAGCCAATTGTAGTGGAATGTAAGAAAGAAAAAATTCACTATTTATTGTTGTTGAAGCTTTGATATTGTTACAAGTAAGAGCTGAGTGTTTAAAATATTTATTCACTTTATGGTCTTACTTGTATAATATTTTTAGCTTTTCTAAAGTATTTGGAAAAAGTTTCCTGACGAGCTGGCCTAAGCAACCAGCGAAATGCGCATAGAAACTTGCTTTCCCACAACAATAAATTTCAGTGTTTTTTATCATAAATTGGGATTATTAGCACATCATTAATAAATGAATTAATTAATAAATATTTCATTCCCGAAAATAATTTTTGATAATAAATTTGCATGTGCCCGGCAAATAAAAAACTGAAATGGCAAGCTGCTTTATTTAGCAACTTGTTTTTTTTTAATTTTGTTTTTTTCTATCCTCTTACAACTACAATTCGTGTTGGAAAAAACCCAGCCAATTGTAGTGGAATGTAAGAAAGAAAAAAATTCACTATTTATTGTTGTGTCTTTGTTGAAGCTTTGATATTGTTACAAGTAAGAGCTGAGTGTTTAAAATTCTTATTCACTTTATGGTCTTACTTGTATAATATTTTTAGCTTTTCTAAAGTATTTGGAAAAAGTTTCCTGACGAGCTGGCCTAAGCAACCAGCGAAATGCGCATAGAAACTTGCTTTCCCACAACAATAAATTTCAGTGTTTTTTATCATAAATTGGGATTATTAGCACATCATTAATAAATGAATTAATTAATAAATATTTCATTCCCGAAAATAATTTTTGATAATAAATTTGCATGTGCCCGGCAAATAAAAAACTGAAATGGCAAGCTGCTTTATTTAGCAACTTGTTTTTTTTTAATTTTGTTTTTTTCTATCCTCTTACAACTACAATTCGTGTTGGAAAAAACCCAGCCAATTGTAGTGGAATGTAAGAAAGAAAAAAATTCACTATTTATTGTTGTGTCTTTGTTGAAGCTTTGATATTGTTACAAGTAAGAGCTGAGTGTTTAAAATTCTTATTCACTTTATGGTCTTACTTGTATAATATTTTTAGCTTTTCTAAAGTATTTGGAAAAAGTTTCCTGACGAGCTGGCCTAAGCAACCAGCGAAATGCGCATAGAAACTTGCTTTCCCACAACAATAAATTTCAGTGTTTTTTATCATAAATTGGGATTATTAGCACATCATTAATAAATGAATTAATTAATATTGTTCCGCTCACTTCACCGATGTTTCTCAAGCATTTAATAAAGTCTGGTACGAGGAATTATTACATAAATTGAAGCTTAACTTACCAGTAAACACACACAAACTGTAAGAAAGCTACTAAGTCGGTCGTAAATTCGTGACTTTTTAAGTTCCCCTTCTAAAATATCTCACATGAAGTGTGAGACGAAAAATTCCATCGTTTCTCAATTTTTGAGAAAAAAGAGTGTTTCTGTAATTGAATGCGAAAACAGACAACACTGATTCAGTTCTTACTAGAATATTTCCAGTAAGTACGTGTCAAGTACAAGCGAAACGTCAACTGTTAATAAAAATGTGGTTTTTATTTATTTGGTTAAATGACAAATTTTTAATCAAAAAAGAGTAATTTTGCTAATTTTGATTGGCTAGTGGTACAAGTGATTTTGAAGAAGACGAGCCAATTGAGGGTACTGATAGTTTAACTTTAGAATATTCTATATTATTTAACGTTAGACTTGACGAAGTTGTCTAACATACAATACCAAATCCAACAGGAGACGGACGTATGTATGTAAGTAAACAACTGTTGTGGAAGTCTTACGAAATTTAAGAACGTAGCTGTTTGTCCAAGCGTCAAAAGACTGTTGTTGCACATACGGTGGTAGTCTCTTTCATGGCTGTTTGCGCGAACGTAAACAAAAGATCGTGAAGGCCTTGAAGAGTCAACGCGAAATGCTTGTTAAGCCTGTCACGGTGTAAAAGAAACCCGTTAAAGGTGCCTCTAAGGCAAACTTGTATCCCAAAAGCCTGCTCAGAAAGCCTCCGACAAATCCAAGAAGTAAATAACGTTAACATAGATATTTATTTCAAGTTTGGTTTATTTTTTTAAGATTCAAGTGACGTGTATGTTGTATACAAATAACAAAATTTTTTGTTATACAAAATCTGTGTATAGGAGGCAACGTTGATATAAATGTAGTGAAAACAATTTACATAAAAAATTAAAACAAATTGTTTTTTTCTTTAAAAACAAATTATTGTTTTTTTATTAAAAAAAAATATGATGAAAATTGAGAAATTGTGATGTCAAATTGAAAATGTCTTTTTTAATTGATTGTCTATTTTGTGCAGCGAGTGTTCAAATTGTTTTACACTCCACCACAGGTAAAAAAGGGTATATTATATTATAAGGGAACTTTATAATCCCAAGTATTGAAATTCTAATTTTAAAAATCCCGAATTTAGAAACTTTAGTTACCGAAGTCGGTGTTTGTTATACCAGAGTAGAAAATTCTTGCGCCCGGCCGAAGGCCCGCTATGCAGGAAAGCTTTAGTTACCGGAGCCGGTGTTTGTTATAGAAATAATTTCTCCTCTCTGGTGTACAAACACCGGCTTCTCGAACTGAAGTGGACGTTGAAACACAGTTTAAAGTGAAGTAACACCAAATTATGACACTTTTAAAAGCGTCACAACGCCCATGCCCATGACGGCATGCCACCCTTGTATCTATTTAAATTAAAAAAATATATATAATAATACACACTCGTGTGTACATACATGAGTATATGTAGGTACTAGGGTATTTATTCGGTTAACGGTTAATCGGTAAATCGATTAATTACTACCCGATTAACTGACCGGTTAATTTAACATTAGCTTTTTTCGATTAACGATTAAACCGGTTAATTTCAGTCGATTAACCGATTAACCGTTGTTACATAATTTTTAACTTTTTGTACTATTATAACATATTTTGTTGTGTTTTTAATTATTTGTTTCGTCTCATATATAACAGGTATGTGTTTAGAAAATATATTTTCATACAAACTAAGAAGGTACTCAGTGACTTTCATTTTAAATAAGTGTTTGCTGTCAACAGCTTTTTATTTCACGTACTTTTTATATGTATGTGATTAGTTATTCGTTTCTTCTCATATCTGTTAATATCAATCTTTTAACAGCATTAGCCGAAACAATTAGAAGTGTTGAAATTTTTAAAAAATTAAAACAGGACTCCAATGACATAATGGAAGATTTCATAAGTTTAAAAAAATCCAGGAAGAGGATTGAGAAATGAGATATTCTGTTTTATGGGCTACTTTTGATTTCTCCAACATCTACGATAAATGAAAGGATTTTTTCATAGTCAAGTTTTATCAAAACTAAAGAAAATATACGCTTAAAACGTAAACATTTAAACCAAATTATTTGTATAAGACTATTTTATAAGATCTTAAACTATTGAAATACCTAATAAAATGATCCTACATACATATGAATTATTCTTTTGTTTGCTCGTTTTGGTTCAAGAATTGTTATGTTTGTTATGCCGTTGGGTATTGTTTCTACTGATAAACTCCAAATAATAAACAATTTATGCATTTTTATATATTGAAATTACTATTATAATTTAAAAAAAATGTATTCATCGTTTAACCGATCAATATCAAAATTAAACGATTACTAACCGATTAAAGCAATAGCTCGATTAATTAATTGAGCGATTAACGGATTAAGACAAAAGCCCGATTAAATAAATACCCTAGTAGGTACATATATACATAGTTATTTTTTTCGGATATTTTGGGCTCCATATTTATATAATATATCTATTAAATTGAAATTATTAAATTTAAAATATAAATTTTTTTGAAATTTTATTTTTCTCGCACCAATTTCAAATCTGGCTTATTTTGACAGTTCTTGTGAGAAACATTTCGAAAAATATTGTTACTGAAACACTTTTTCTCACATCCTTCCAATAAGTGCTGGAAAATTATTTAAATGACAGATAATTCTCGCAAAGTAAAGTTACAGAAACACTTGCGTGAGAAGAACTAGTTTTTGGTTCATTTTACACCATTTTTGTTCTAATTCATTCTTTTCATGCGAAAAATTTTACGATGCGAGAAATACAGAAATGATCTTATGGGCACTATTATACCTAATATACTTTGGACATGGAAACTAACAACTACACCAAAACTTCAACTTTTGCGGACTATACAGCTTTCCTCAGCGTGCAAACCATCATGAAGCATCTCGTTAATAACAGGACCATATATCTCAACAAGAAATATGGTTAAAACAATGGAGGAAAAAAGTCAACGACCAAAAATGCGTACATATAACATTCACCTTGCGTCGGGATTCATGCCCCCCTATTAAAATCAGTAATCAAATAATAACTCATCATTCGCATGTAATACCATAAAGATGCAAAATTAACTCATATGAAACTAAAAGCCATTCAAATTCATTGGGTTATTGGAAAAAATTCTGTCCTAAGTCTCGATTGCAAACCTATACTTCACAACGCTATCTTAAAACCAATCTGGTGCTACGGTATTCAAATATGGGGCACTGCCTCAGCGTCTAATAGCGAAAAAATTCCAAAATAATCCTCTTCTTATAATTACAGTCGATCCCTGGTATGTTAAAAACTCGAATATCCACTAGGATCTCAACGTGCCATTGGTAAAAACTATGATTACCAAATACGCAGTAAAATATTTAAAGGCTTGAACTACACCCAAATCCACCAGCTCTAAATATTTTAAATGATGTCAACCACACTCTCTTAAGGTGAAGAGACACTGAAGCACTTACCCATCAGAAGAGCGATAAACATCTTAATATGTGAACAGAAACTGTGATAAAAAAAATTTTTGTCGGGCACTGGCACGGCATGAGTTAAAGTATTACGATAAGATTTGATTACTTATTGTTAGTTCATTTTAAATATATGAAGATGCAATAAAGAAACTCTGGAAAAAAATATGCTGTCGTGTAAGCAGTCTCATTGTTCTGTATAAAAAGAAAAAAATATTTCATCCCTAAAAACTATTTTTTTTAGAGTGAAGAGCTGATGGCAAAAATTAAAAAATTTAAGTATTAGGTCCTTTATATGGTTTGTGGCTTCGAAAACTAAAAGGAGCTTGGTACATATTGCTTATGTGACTATGAAGATAATAATTTGCTTTACTTTTGCTTTTATAGATAGATAGATAGATGGAATATATGTCAAATGTGCTACAAGGATTATAACGGAAAAACTTTCTACTAAAGTTACTCATAATGGCAGAAAATATAGATAAAATGGACTATATATCGCTAATGTGAATATAAACGAAAAGTACTGAACATATATTAACTCATAAGGTATTCTATCATTAAAATAATGGAAGTCTAATTGTAGCAATAATCTAAGGGCCTGCAGATAGTTCCATTTATTCTTGGAAATTCTTAGCTTTTGGGAGTGCATTGGGTTAGGCTGAAAATTTCTTACAGTCCTATGTGCAAAAGCTGATATTCATACTTAATAAAGGTTATGTAATACAGTTTTTTTTACTTATGCAATAATTTTCAGTTTGATTACTAAATCCACTAACATCTTGGTAACAATTTACCACAGAGAATGAAACAGAAAACCCAGCCTTGACGTTAAAAAAAATTTAAATGTTTAATAACTAGGCTATTTTTTAACAATATGTAACGTGATGTAGTGAATCGAAATCAGTCAAAAAAAGTCAATTTCAAATTTTTTTAATGATACATGGTTTTTGCGTCTTAGCTAACGATATGTATTTTGTTCTTGTAAAATTTTTTTTGCCAGAGTAAAACAATAATACACTGTTAATACATTTTGCTTTAATGCTTTAAAAAGGATAAGGACCTAATCATATAAAACGCAGCGCAACGCCAAAGAATAACATTAAAAGCACAAACAATGTCATACATATTTTGTAATTTTGTTGTTGCTTTGACATTGTTTGTGCTTTCAATGTTATTCTTTGGCGTTGCGCTGCGTTTTACATGATTAAGACCTAAGTTTTTTTCCTGGAAAATTATTGAAAACAAGAGCGGAGGACGTATAATTTGTTCTTGTAAAAAATGTTTGGACTACCAACCAAAACGTTGGGTATTTTGTGGAGCACATTTTTCTTAAGTAGGTAAAAATATTTCAAAAACTAAAGCATAAAATAGTAAGCAATAAAACTTGTTTTATTACAACTTTTAAGCGTTTTTCAAAAATGTTTACCTACTTAAGAAAAGTGTGCTCAACAAAAAAAAAAAAAACGTTTTAATTGGTAATCCAAACATTTTTTTAAAAGAACAAAATACACGCTCTGTGTTCTTGTTGTTATTGTTTTCAATAATTTTCAAGAGAGAAAAAACTCACCCTTTTTAAACCACCAAGCATTTGACATACGCGGGCGGATCAATAAGTCCGTGACTTTTCGAATGAAACACAGTTTTTTTTTACAAAAAAAAATTTATTTTTAACATAATCTCTTTTAGCTCAATACACTTAGTCCAATTTGTGTATCCCTTCCAAAAAAATAGTATTTTTCAAGGTCCATAAAATAGGCATTTGTTTGATCAATAATTTCATCGTTGGAGCTAAATCTCTTTCCACCGAGCCATTAGGAAACAGTCACTGGGGCCTAAATCCGGAGAATATCGCGAATGAGGTACCAATTCGTAGCCCAATTCATGTAATTTTGCCATTAAGGCTGCACACGTGTGCACCCGTTCATTATCTTGATAAAAACGAACTTTTATGTTGGCCATATGGGGTCGTTTTTTTTTAAATTCTCGTTAAAACGGTCCAATAAGTTGGCATAATATTTGCCGTTTATTGTTTTCTCCTTTTGAAGGTAATCGATGTGGATTATCCCCCGTGCATCCCAAAAAACTGTTGTTATCACCTTATTGGCCGACAAACTTACCTTGGCTTTCTTCGGCCAAAAACTAATTTTTCCTTATATACCTCATAGGGACATGTACAGGGATTAGGCTTTTAGTCACATTGGCGGTATAGTCCACTATTTGGTGCAACTAAAGGATGTGATGATATGCGAAAAACACAGTATATCCTTTTTAATACATTTCAATGCCATTGAATTTCCCTATAATGAATCTGTATCGGATCGGAAAATTTCTTCATTGTTTTTTTTTATTCCTACGCTAATCCCGAGAGTCTCTGGCGGGAATCGAACCCGAAACCCCGGTACTGATAGACTTGCTAACAACCAGCTAGCCTACCGGAATATTTATAATACAATATTATTTATAATACATAATAATCTGGTATTTTTGTTAGGATCACATACTTCCAAGGAGGCTTTAATCGATATCCTCAAAAATACATTTATTCTACATTTTTAGAATAACTGCCTTTTTAATAGTTTATAAAGTGCTGGAATAAAAAATGTTTAGCTATATTTGGCTTATTTTGTGCTTATCCCTCTCTTCAGCTTTATTAAATACTGATATTTTTTTTTAGGAGAAATACTACTTTCTTCAACATTTCTGAAGTCTCCTTCACACCCTCACCCAGAGACCAATATGCTCCATTGTGATGCCTTGATTAGAAATAGATAGCTGGAAAGTAGGTGAAATAACAGCGAAAGCATTAGAAAAGATAAAGATAGACAAGAAACGAAAATCTGAAAAACACTCTTAAATAGGCTATTCTTTCCTTCTTCTTATTTTAATTTTTTAGAAATCACCTAATTAAAATTTACTTGTATATAGCGTTGTAAGTATGAGCTACAGAAGTTCTTTTAAAAAAATTCCTTCTATATAGAGACATATATGTATGTATATGAGTCAAAGTTTTATTTCCAAATTTGTACGTTGTACCGAAAATTTCAATATATAAAAATTCATTATAAGGAAATCAAAATACACGTAAATTAAGTAGAATGAAAAAGTTGGATTTTGTGTTTTAGCCACTACTATTTACAAATTAAAATCAATACAAAATTATACATAATATGTCATAAGATCTATAAAAATATATGCCCCTATTGCCGTTCTCCACTCAACTCAGTTTGGTCGTGTGAGAGTCAACCCAACTTATGCATAACCAAACTCTTTTAAGGTATTGTGATACCCAACGGTTTTTAGTTGAGTTTGCTATAAAGTTGGCAACTTAAAATAGCGATTTGCCAACTTTAAATATAACTTTTGACAAGTTAAAATTTTATAAAATGAAATAATTTTTTAAACTTAAAGTATTTTTAATTGTTGTGTTGAATAAAATGTATTTACAATGGAGTGTCGATTTATTTTATGATGATGAAAATGAAAACTCTTGTACAGATGTGCTTCGTATAAGAAGAAAAATTCCTGATGATTCCAACTCTCTTGAACTACCTAATGCCAAGTAAGAACTTATAATTAGTAACGTAACTTGATAATAATTTTAAATTTGTAGATTTAAAAGTTATTTCCTACTAAACAAGGAAGCGTTTTGTTATTTGCTGGATGAAATCAAAGATCATTTAAAAACCACCTGTTCGCGTAGTGGCTATTCCACCTATATTAAAGTTATGTGTTAAAGTCCCATATATCTTTACACTGATTTTTGGTCATACCAAATTTTGGTTTTCCACGAGCAATCTCCGGGTTTTTTCCATTAGATTAACAAGCTTCTCAAATTGTGCTAAGTTGTAATTTTCAAAGATCTACGAATGTATTAAATGCTGTGAAATTCCAATTTACAAATCTACTTCCGGTTTTTTCATTGTTATTTTTTTTCTTTTAAAAATGAAAGTCAACTGAAACTGAAAACAACTCAACTACTAATAAACAGTTGTGTATTTATAACGTTTCTGTCGACCAAACTTTTACAAAGTTGAAAACGGCAATACCACGAAAAAAAACACAACTGAAAAGCCAACTGCCAGTCGAGTTGAGAATGGCAATGCAAATTTACCAAAGACAACCAAACACACGAAAAAAAACACAACTGAAAAGCCAACTGCCAGTCGAGTTGAGAATGGCAATGCAAATTTACCAAAGACAACCAAACTGTTACGAAAGTGGAGAACCGCAATAGGGGCAATAATTTCCCTACGTTCTCAAATGCAGTACTGCCTGCGCTGCATCAGAAAAGTAAACTTGTTTTACAATGTCAACGCAAACCTAATGATGCTACATATTAATTGTGTCATTATCATTTTTATAGGTGCATTTAACCACATTTAAATTTATTGTTTACGAGCAGTATTGCATTTATAACCATGGACTTTATCTTTATATTCTATTATACTCGTAATTTAACACAACTATTTAAAATTTTAAATCTTGTTTTACTTAATACTAGCATTATTTCGTTGATGATACTTCGTTTTGTTTCAGAGAATTATAAATTCAAATAACATAATACACATAACTAAATAAATAACAATAAAAACAATATTTTTTCCTCAAAAATATATCGGTTATCGCATTTTTATATTAAATATTTAAAATCGCTTTTCTATCTCAATTATTTTCCATTTTACAACGTTTTTTGCTTCTCATGTAAAACTGTGATGTTATAGTATTCTGCATTTAAGTTGACGATATGTGCAGTTCTTTTAAGTTTTTTCTTCTATAATATTTGCCTACAAAAAATCCAACAGCACAAAATTATTTTACAAAAACAAAATACACGCACAAACATTTCGTGATGTGTCATTTATACTGTCGAGCAACAACAACATTACTGGTGAGGAGCGTTACGAAATTTTTTGTTTCCTCATTTTTCATGACTGAAGAAAGACAAAAATTTATTTTTCCTCTCCCTCATAAATGAATTGGCGCAAAATTCACAATTCATTCATGGCTGTGAAAAAAAAATTACACGTTTTAAATTCCTTATTCATGAATGGTTAGATTTGAGCGATCATAAACATATGTATGCATTTTTCTGAACTCTGTTAAAAAGTACGTTTAGCTATGATCGATCAATCAATATTTTAAGGTGTTATAAACATCATCATAAACGTATATCTAATATCATCTTCATTAATATGGTGTTGGTAGAAAAGAATAAAAAAACCAAACAAACAAAATTATCAAATATAAATAAAACAATAAATTTTATTATTAAAGTTGTTTGTGGGAATACTATTATTTATTAAAAGATTTTGTTTGTTGTGCTTAATTCCCTTTTTATATTGATAAAAAAATACTGAAATTTATTGTTGGAGGATAAGCTGTTCCTATGCGCATTTCACTGGTTGCTTAGGCCAGATCATCAGGAAACGTTCTCCTAAATAATTTAAGAAAAGCCAAAGCTATCAGCAAACAAAACTACAGAGGGAATGAGAATTACCTACAAACACTCAAAAAGTCTTGTTTGCAACGATATCAAAGCTTAAACAAAATACCAAACAATAAATCAGTGATGAGTTTTATCTTTTCTTACATTTCCCGCTACAATTATTTGGAATTCTCCCAACATTAATTGTAGTTGTACGTGAGTAAAGAAAAAACATATTAAAAACAAAAACAAAGTGCTTTTATTGTTTTCGCAAGAAATCAAAATAAAAACAAGTTCAGCCATCTAAACATTTTTTTTCTTTAAATTCCAATATACCAATTTAGGATATTATAATGATACGTTTTTATTTATATATGTACATAATTTCTATTCAATGGTGAAATGATTATACAAATATCGGTATTGTAAAATATTAACTTAAGCCGGCTTATGATTCCGTCAACAATGCACCGCCGCTGCGGTTTTCTTCCCGGCATAGATTTCTGACACAGCTGATGTCAGATGATTTGTCAGAAGAAAATAGAGCAGGCTCTAATTGAAATTTTGTCAGATGACTTTGCGTCTGACTTGTACAGATGCAATGTTTTAAAGGTAACACACGACATGTATGTATTTTGCAGTGGGAAATTTGACATGTCAGATGTAAAAAACATGTCGTGTACATGCAACTTTATATAGAACATTTTGTTAAGTGTTGTCTAGTAATACGAGAAATAAAAATATAAGTTATCTTCTTATGCTCTTTTCATAAGTGTGAGAGCATTCGCACATGTGCGGTGTTTTGGCGGTCTCTGATCTAGACGCACAAAGTAGGTTTACTTTATGTTCTTATCACTGATGCAATTAAGATACGAAAGATACATTTTTCGTATATTTTGATGACTTCAGGTAACATGTATAATCCTAACATATTTCTTATCTTTTGAATCTGTACGCAAAATGTACAGAAATTAAATATTAAACTTTTCGTCTCTGACAAAGTTTTTTAAAGTTATCATTTCGTTATGAATACTAAAAAAAAAACAGTGACAACTAAATATAAAAATAGCATGGGTTTTCTAAATTCTTCTGTCGTCTGCTTATTATTGTGTGTGTGTGTGTGTTAAGGTGAAATTTTAGAAGATAAATTTATATAAACTTTTTGATACGATCGCCTTAATATAAGCGCCTTAACTCGTTTATTAATTTTTACAAAAATTTATTTGTTTTGATAACATCCAGATAGTTACATAAAATTAAATTTAAAGTTTGCTCACTAATATTTATGACTTCTATTCTATATATGATATCAGTTTTTTACAATATTCATTAAATATGATATAAAAATTTTATGTTAAGCGTTAAAAATAGATTTTCAATTTTTTTTTAAAGTATCTTTTTGAAAACTAAAATGTATCTTTCTCGAAATTTCACTGGCAACATTAGCAAGTGATCGCAATTATTTTTGCGAAAAAATATTGTTTCAAACACTATATACATGTATACATAGTTGTTTGTGTTTATTTTGTGTTGAAACATGTTGAAAGCGTATGGTAACCAAAGAAATTAAATTTGATTACATATGAACAAAAAAAAAAACGTTGCAAGTTAATGAAGAAAACCAATACATAGTGTATTAAGGTAGTGAAGAAATCTTATGTGAACACTAATGTTAAACGGAACGTAGTTTAACGTAGACTATACATTAACGATAAGTAAGATACTTGAAATTGAAAGTAAAAGTATTTTCTTTATATTTAACGAACACAATAAGAAAACGGACCAATAATATAATTTAAACGGTTTATCATAAACGAAATACGAACGAAAAGTTGACAGATAGAGAATTTGTCAATTAATTAACGGTTTTATATTAAATAAAACGAAAATAAACGTATAAACTAAAAAAAAAAAATTCTAGTGAAAACGTAATGTGCGGGAATTTGTAACTAAAACGAAATTTATATAAAACGGAGCGAACGATTTACGAAAAAAGAACTAATAAAATAACAATACGGTACTTGATATAATTTTAGCGAAAGATTCATAAAATTAAAAATTAACGACAATGCCGCCGGATTTGAAAACGGTAGATCTTAACAGGTAACAAATCTGAACTTATTAAACGTTTAACGGAATTTGGAGGGTCCGATGAAATCGAACTTGAAAATATAAGTGCCAATGATAATGTAGGCAAACAAATCGATGAATTACGGGATATGCTCCGGAATGTTATGAGTATCCTGCAAGATTCGGTTCGAAACTCTCAAACGCCAAGCGTAACACATAACGAACATCAACAACAAGTTAAATCGCCACCATAAAACCCTTAACCGCGGCAACAAACGTGGGACGAATTGTCAACCTCATGAATAGCAGAATTCTAGTCCGTAGCGGATTACGCTGACGTTGACTTTAAAGTGTGCAGGGCAATACGAAGGAACGGTGACCCGATTAATGAGTATTGTTTTAGAATAAATGCGTTAGGAAGACGACAGCACCTAATTGAGTCGTCAATAATAAAATATTCACGCGAGGGCATAAAACATCGCGAGTTGCAGGCAGCAATCGCAACAATGAAGGAAATGCGCGAAACTTTAGATAAATAATTTAGTAACATGGCATGTTGTGCTTCTTACGCACGACCGGTGCTAACATAAAAAAGTAACGAGCTGTATCCCAAAAAAAAAAAAAACGTCAACACAAACGAAGATATAGCAAAACCGGTGGTAGAACGTAATCCAATTATATGCTTCAATTGCTCGGAACCGGGTCATATTTCTAGCGCATGTCCGAAACCACAAAGACGGCCGAGATGCAAGGACTGCCAACGGGGTCATCCAAGAGGATCACCAGAAAACTGCGGAAAATCAAATCTGCGAAGTCAGAAAATTATCGAAAGATAGAAACGTCACAGTGAATGGAAAATGAATGTATTAATTGACACTGGTAGCGAATGTAGCGAAATAATCGGGAATCGTAAACCATGCAATAAAAGTATAAGTGGAGTTTGTGGCGAACATACGTACTATCGGAATAATTCACGTAAAGCTCCTCAGCGACAGCGTAAAAATATCTGCTGACATGTATATAGCAGATGATGACTTATTTTCGTCTGAAGTTATAATCGCAAATGACATATTTGCAGCCAATAAACTGTGTCTTATTTGTAACGAAGGCGAACAGGGATTTGAATATTTAACCGTTGCAAATACTGAAATAAAATGTTAGCCGCGATATGAAAAGATGGATGTAAAACACGGTGAAATGAACTGAAGGTGGATGTAAAACACAGTGAAATGGACTGAAGTAACCCGAATAAACTTATTTGACCTTAATAATGAATATTGTGACGTGTTCAGAGACGAATTGAATCAAATTGGCTTGAGAAGTGTAATAGAGGTTAAAATACAACGTTCAGCAAATGAACCTATAGTCTCAAGACCTTATCGACTACCACAAATGAAGAAAGCATAATATAATAGCTATAAGCAAATGGAATATGTTTTTGTATAGATCTTACTTTGCTTGAATTCTGTACATTTACTGATTCTAATATACATTCAAAATCAGCATAAACTACAAAAGGCACATCCATTTGCTTTTTAAAATTTTTAAAGCTTACTAAATTGTTATTTATATCAGGCATTTTAGTAACCATTTTGTTACATTCCATTTTATGTTTTTGTAAAGATGACTCAGCATTGAAATGTATTAGACAGGTATTACATATATACATTTGATTTTTATGTTTTGTTATTTGATTACGTAACATTCTGTAATTAAATGAATAAACAAATAGATTTGTTTTTTTTTATGAATATTATTTTTAATAATATATAATATATATATATATATATTTTTAATCCATACGTAATGGAATCTGTTACCATCCTCCTCTAGAAGCAACAAGTTAATATGGCTTGTGTTTGTTTTATTTACGGTCCAGACAAATAAAACCCGTTGCTTTCACTTAGTTTTTAATTCAAGCAATTAATTTATTAGATTTATTATTTACTTATTTTAAAACAAATTGATGTTGCCGCTGCAGATGCCAAAATTCGAAGAGAACGATCAAAAAACGATTTATGTCAGAAGACTTAACTTTATTTGTCGAATCCCTGTTTGCAGTGCTGCCAGCAGCTCCCATTACTATTCATTATCCACCTTACTTCCAGAGTTACCAATCGACTTAAGATTATTCCTGTTGATGTTAATGTCAATGGTAAGATACATGTTTGCCTCAACACCGCCCGCCTCGCACAACTAATATTAAATATTAGTTTGAAACCCGTCAAATGGAAGTGGAGCTAACTTATGTATCGGCCTTTTATAAACGCCGGTTTTGGTTTTTACTGTAGCCACGCGAACCTTTCCATCGCTGCTGTGCTCGACGGTTTCTACCTTGCCTAACAGCCACTTCTGAGGGGGAAGGTTGTCTTCGTGAATTATAACGACGTCGCCGGCTTGTAAATTGTTCTTGCATGTTCTCCACTTGGCTCGTTGTTGCAAGTCTCGGACATAATCCCGCTGCCACGCAACCCAAAAGTGTTCCTTGAGCGATGACAGTAGCCGAAAACGCTTCAAGGAGCTTCCCCTGTTGGCTGGTCCCCCGATTTCCGGCAGAGCCTTGAGCGAGCACCCTATTAACAAATGACCTAATGTGAGTGCTTCTTCGTCGTTTGGATCTTCGGTTATTGTCACGATTGGACGAGAATTGAGCACGGCTAAGACATCTACGAGAATTGTGGTGAGTTCTTCGAAAGTTAAATTGGCTCTGCCTATTGTTCGAAGCAGTCACGATTTCGCAGACTTCACCGCTGCTTCCCATAACCCTCCGAAGTGCGGTGCTCGTGGAGGTATGAACAGAAACTGGACGCCTTTCTCTGCTGTTACTTCTTGTATTCGTATCTTTTCCTTCTCGCTTCTGCCCACAAACCTATTTAATGAAGAAAGAAAAGTATCAGTTTGCAAATCTGACAATGCCTCCAAATGCACAGCTTTAGATGCAAACCATACAAATACTGCAATATAAGTCTTAATAGGAGGTTTTCCCCTCACTCGTAACGTCGTAAGCACTGGACCACACACCCAGAAAGGTCTACAGCCTACTACTCGATCGCGAGGCATGTCTGCCATTATTTGTGAAGCTAGTTTCAGTCGAAAATAGAAGCATGACAAACAGCTATTCACGATTTTTCGAGCTAGTTTACGAGCATTAATTACCCAAATTTTTTCACGAGAAATTCCTATTAATACCTTAAGCCCTGCATGACAATTTGACTTATGAAGCTCAAAAAAATATATCTGTACAAAGTGAGATTCTCCCGTTACTAGAAGAGGATATTTAGAATCATACGGAAGCATGCTCTTACTCAAACGTCCACCTACACGTAACACAGAAATACTCAGATTCTCAACTGAATATTTTTGTACAAACGGATTCAATTTCTGAATCCTGCAGTGGTTTTTCAGTGATGATTTTGACAATATGCGTATCTCGTCTTGAAATTCAACATTTTGCACCATTTCAATTATTTTCAAGAACGAGAAACAGAGTTCATCTAAAGTCAATGGCAAAACTTTATTTCCCAGTTTTTTATTTAATCGCCACTTGTTTTTCACACCCTTTATGAAACGGATAATGTATGAGACTATTCGAACCACTTTATTATAAGACGATTTCCTTTCAATCATTTGAAATATTCGATTAGTAGACTTACTATCAGCACTTTCACTGGTAGTTAATTCTCTTAGTGCGATATTTAGGAGCGTTGTTTCTGGTTTTTCCAGCCTTACAGATTTTTTCTTTTCAAGTACTAACAATTCAGGAGAGGGATTAAAATGTAAATTTGTTGGCCAATTCTCAGAACTCCCCTTAATAAAATTTGGTCCATTAAACCATATTGAATTTCTTAAGTCATTTACACTACATCCACGGGACACAATATCCGCTGGATTAAGGTCTGATGGAACATGTCGCCAAATGGCCTTGGTAGAGTTTTGTTGAATTTCTGATACACGGTTGCTAACAAAAATATGAAGTAGCGATGGATGAGTTTTAATCCAATGAAGAACTATTTCTGAGTCGCTCCAAAATACAATATCTAATAGTATTCCACAATTTCGATAACAAGTGTGCTGCACATAGTTCTAGGCGAGGCAGCGTATTAACTTTCTTTGAAGGAGCTACTTTAGACTTCGCAACTAACAATTGTGTCACTTGACTTTGCGGGCAACTTACATAAATACAGCATCCATACGCACGCATTGAAGCATCTCCTAAACCGTGTATTTGTATTTTAGAATTTAATACTGTACCAACAAATCTTGGAACTGCTATTGAATTTATTTGTGCAAGTTCACACTTAAAGGATCGCCATGTTATATCCATATTACGAGAAATGATCTCATCCCAGTCTATTTAACTTTCCCAAATTTCTTGCAACAGAATCTTAGCTCTTATTATTATAGGCGCTAATAATCCCAAGGGATCAAATAAACGAGATGAAATTGACAATATTGTTTTTCAATTGAAAACATAAATTATCTTCCTCGGGTTTCAACATAATTCCAAGAGCTCTTGTTACATCGGTATCGTTAACCTTCAAATGCATTACACGCTCATTATTATTAAAGTCTTTACAATTTGAATACCACTTTGCTAATGGAAATCCACATGAATTTAAAATATGAGAAACCTCTTTCTGAATTTGCTTAAGAGTTTTAATGTCATCGGCTCCGGTAAGCAAATCATCGACAGAAAAATCGTTTGCTACAACCTTTGAACCAAGCACGAATACATTCTTAAAAATAACACTGATCTCCTTTAAACATCGAATTGCAAGAAATGGCGCCGGAGCTGTGCCATATGTTATAGTATTTAACTCGTAAATCTGTAATGGAAATTGTGGACTTTCTCGCCATACAATTAACTGAAACTTGCGATCGTTCTTATGGACTCTAACCTGTCTATACATTTTAGTTATGTCAGCCGTTATGGCGAATCTATTTCAACGGAACTTCAGTAATATCGAAAACAAATCATTTTGTATAGTAGGTCCAATCATAAGAGTCTCATTTAGTGATTTTTGAGTTGTTGCTTTACTCGATGCATCGAATACAACCCTTAATTTAGTAGTGGTACTATGCTCTTTGATTACACAGTGATGAGGTATAAAATAATGAGGCATATTTGGAATAATGTTTGTCGAGGATCGATCGTCTGACGGTCTCGATGACCATTTGATCGATCTCGATTAAGCAGCATCGGCCTCGGATAAGCTCCGTGTAAAAACGGCCGAGGCCGTACTGGCATGGCGCCAGGTTTTTCTCGGCAGTCATTGACTACATAAAACCCGAGCAGCAGCTTAAAACCATAAACCCAACATATAAACAACAAACTTAAACCAAAAAATAAATAGTGAAGTAAAGTTTATTCAATTTTATAAGTTAAATAAATAAGAACAATTAAAATAAACACAAAGTGTAAACAAACAAGAACAATTTAAACAGACAGATCAACATAAACAAACAAGAACAATCACACGAACACAAGGTGAAACAAGCAAAATCAAACCAAACAAAAAAACCCAATCTTTAAAAACAAACCGAAATACAAACACTGAATTAAAAATTAGCCGATCTTTGGCATTAATAAACTCTCTTTTATTAAACTCAATTGTATCGTCTGCTTCTTTACAAGAAACCTAATGCAAGTAAGTACATTCAATCCCTTTGAATTTAATTAATTTCATTAAAATAACTTTGTTATTTTCAAATTTGTTTTCAACAAAGAAAAAAAATCATAGTGTTAATATCTGCTACATATTGATTGACATACATACATACATATTTTATCAGTTTGAAATATTGTGTTGTTATTGGTATTAAATTTGGTGGTGGTTTTTTCTTTTACATTTGCTTTAAATCTCATTGAAAGATCTCTTTATTACTCGCGCTGCTGCATTGCTATATAATTGTATGTGCCCACACACGTACATAAATAAAGAGAATTAAGCGTAAGAGAAAATTAAAATACCTTTGTACTTATTGTTGCACTGTGGTTTGGGTACCCTACACGTAATAAGTTAGTAATTTTAGTACAACGTTCTGTTTGTACGGGAGCTTATTTAAAGATACAAGGAAATAACAGATATCAGATTACCATAGTCTTTGATTTATCATTCCGAGCACCCTACACTTTAGAAGTTATTATTGGTACAACGTACGACTTGGTTATTATTTAAAAATTATTTACATAACAATCCATATTGTGTAATTGCTTTTTTGGGTAGTTGCTTACCGACGTAAACTATACACTTTACACATAATATTATCAGTCCGAGATCCTATTATTAAAATAGGGAAGACGTGGAAAATTTTAAACGAACGGTCGATTATGAAGAATTGTTGATTTTGTAGATCAGTTTTATCGGCCAAATCAATTGCAGAAATGGGTTCGCAAATTTGTTCAAGATTCGTTCACGAATCGGATAATTTAATGGGGGTTTGCAGTAAATTTTCAAGTCTAGGCTGCGATGACTTAACGGAATCTCTTCTCGAGATAAAAATGCAAACCCTGGAAGAGGATTGGCAATCGCTTATGCGGACATATGAGGGGGTGTATTTGGCCGATGATGGAGCTGTTGATAAAGACTTCAAGGAAAAGGCAAAGGCTAAATTTGAGCAATGTAGAGATAGTTATCAGCAAACAAAAGCTGAAATGACAGACTTTATTAAAGCTGCTAGGGCTGCTGATGAAAATGCTCAACGAGGATGTGGTCCGGCTCATTCCTCTGCAATTGATCCGTCTAGTTACTATCCCATGAACATTACATATGAAGCGCCAGATATGGGAGTTAGTGTTCCACCATGCGATGCACCAGATTTTCATGGGTCGTATGAGGAATGGCCTTCATTTAGGGACATGTTTAATGCTGTTTACATCAGCAAAGTTAGAATGCCAGATGTTCAAAAACTGCTATATCTAAGGAAAAAGGTAAAAGGTGAAGCAAGTTCGATAGTCAATAAATACCCATTGACTAATGATAGGTTTTCACTTGCTTGGGGAGCTTTACTAGCTCGCTATGAGAATAAACGGATCCTGGTTGATGTACAATTAAAATCCCTTTTCAACATTCCAGCCGCCAGAACGGAATCCGCTGAGGCGATTCTTAAAATACAGACAACAATAAGTGATTGTCTAGCAATGTTAACGTCTCATGGCATAAAGGTTGATGACTGGGATCCGATTCTCATATACCTTTGCTCTTCTAAGTAACCTAATGAAACATTGTCTCTTTGGGAGCAATCTCTTGCTTCAAACTCCATTTTGCCTTCATGGTCACAAATGGAGCAATTTTTGATTAAACGACACAGGGTTGTAGAGAGGGTAGTTGGTATCACCAAAGATGTTAGTAGATTAGCCTTTGATGATAACACAACATCTAGACCAAGAAATATGAATAAAAACCTACAGGCACAACAGTGCAAGTTGTGTGAGAAAAATCATTATTTAAGATTTTGTCAAAAATTCTCTAGTTTTTCTCCCAAGCAAAGAAATGATTTTGTCTCGCAAAATCAAATATGCTCTAATTGTTTGTCGCCAGCTCACAAAGTCACTGAATGCACAAGCAATAATAGGTGTAATCAGTGTGGTAATAAGCATCATAGTATGCTTCATTTAAATAAAAATGTAAACACTACTGGTCAAAAGAAATCAAATAAGGATTCATTAATAAAGTCTTTTCATGCTGAGCCAATAAGTATTGAAAGTGAACAAGGGGTGGAAGATTCTGATCTCTCAGATACACCGTGTTGTTCCCAATCGCTTAAAAAGTCATTTAATACGCAAACACATTTGACGATTAATCAGGACGAAATTTTACTACCAACAGCTCTTGTTCAAATTCTGCATTGTGGTGAGCCATTCACTGTTAGAGCCCTAATAGATTCTGGATCAAAAAGATCATTCTTAACTAGTAGAATTAGTAAAAGATTGGGTTTAAAGACTGAGGATGCGAATTTTGAAATTTGCGGTTTAGGTGGTACAGTTGTTGCAAATTCAAATCAGGTGAGCACAGTCACTTTACATAACAAAAGGCATAATTTTAAGCTGGACACATGTGTCATAATAGTGCCCAATTTGATAAACTTAATGCCAAACTCCTCAATAACCGTTTCTAGTCTCTCCGAGATAGATAACTTTGGCAGATCCTAATTTCTTAGTATCGGCTCAAATTGATATGCTCTTAGGTAGCGATATAATTCCTCATATCGCACTGGATGGGTTGAAGAAGAATATTTTAGGGAATTTGATAGCTCAGAATTCTATTTATGGCTGGTATATTTATGTCCCATTAAAATTGCATACCATTTCACTGACGGCTAGTTTGAGCAGTGAGAAGGAATCGGAGGATATGTGCTCGATTCTAAGAAAATTTTGGGAAATGGAGGAAGTCCCTCAACCGAATGCTCATTCAGAAGCAGATTTTTTCTGTGAGGAACTTTATAGGAAAACAACGTATCGTGCGGATGATGGAGGATATGTTGTTAAACTTCCGTTTAAGGCCGAATTTCAAGGCTCGATGTATTTACAATCGTCACGATATATTGCTCAGTAACAGTATCTACATACTGAGAAAAGGCTTAAAACCCATAATATGCTTCTGACCGTGTATAATAATGTCTTAGATGAATATATTGATCTTGGTCACATGAAAAGATCTAGTCATAGAGAAATTTGTTCGGATGGAAAGTACTTTTCGTATTATCTACCACATCATGCTGTTTTTAGGCCGGAAAGTGCTTCAACAAAAATTCGTGTTGTATTTAATGGTTCACGAAAAACCAAAAGTTCCTTTTCGTTAAACGACGTTCTCCACGTCGGGCCCACGTTGCAATCCGATTTAATGACAATAATTTTAAACTGGCGATTTTACAAATACGTCTTCAATGGAGACATTGAGAAAATGTATCGTCAAATATTGGTACATGAATCTGATCGCCAATATCAGAGAATTCTATATCGAAAAAATCCTTCAGGTCCAATTGAAGATTTTGAGTTGGCAACTGTTACCTTTGGTATTGGATGTGCACCTTATTTAGCAATAAGAACCCTTCTACAATTAGCATCTGAATCTGAAAAAGATAGCCCTATATCTTCTAGAATTCTTAGAAAGGAAACTTATGTTGATGATGTATTGACGGGGGGTCATTCCCTATCTTCTGCGGTTGAGTCACAACAACTTATTAAGACTTTAAAGTCTGCGGGGTTCCCGCTGAAGAAAATCACGGCAAACCATCCCGACTTGTTGTCTCAGATTACGTCTGAAGACCTTCTAAATTCTTGAAATTTTATGATTCAAGCTCAACAAAAACTTTGGGAATAAAATGGAATGCCATAAGCGATTCCTTTTCTTATAAAGTTCAACCATTCCAAAGGAATTCAATAGTAACAAAGAGGCAGATTCTTTCTACTGTTGCAAAACTTTTTGACCCCGCAGGATGGCTTACGCCAGTTATAATTCAAGCTAAAATCCTTTTACAGGAATTGTGGCAAGACGGGGTAGGATGGGATGAATATGTTAAACCACAGTTTCTTTTAAAGTGGAATAATTTCATTGAAGGTTTCCCGGATATTGAAACTATTAATATCCCTCGATGGATTAATTATCATCCACAGAATAAAATTGAAATACATGGATTTTGTGACGCATCTGAACAGGCTTATTGCGCCACCTTATATGTTGTATCAGACACTACTGGTGGCAGGAAGTCCCATTTGTTGGTCGCTAAAAGTAAAGTTGCTCCGCTGCAACTTATCAGTCTACCTCGCCTTGAATTGTGTGGAGCGCTCTTGCTTTCTAAACTGGTAAGCCATACTCTTGCCAAGTTACCTATATCGAATAATTCATTGCATTTATGGTCTGATTCAACAATTGTAATTGCATAGTTACTTAAGCCTCCATCTGTCTGGAAAACTTATGTGGCCAACCGAACGGCTCAAATCATTGAAAATGTTGGTAACACTAAGTGGAATCACGTTCCGACCAGTCAGAATCCCGCTGATCTGGGCACATGGGGTTGTAAGCCACAGGATCTGATTAAAAACCCTCTATGGTGGCATGGGCCAATGTGGCTCTTGGGCTCTCAGGACCATTGGCCAAAAAGTATGCCTACCGTAGATGTTCTTCCCGAACAAAGAAAAGTAGAAAACTGTTTTTCGATAGCAGTTGACCAAAGCTTTGTGGATAGATTCTCATCTTATCCTCGGGCGTTAGCTGTTACAGCATATATTTTACGGTTCTTAAATGCTGCTAGAAAAACACACTTAAGGGGCAAGCCATTCAATCCAAGTTTAAGTTACACTGAACTTGACGATGCGAAAATTCGTCTTATTAAAATAACTCAACAGAGTTACTATTCTAATGAGTATGATGACCTATCTGACTCAAGAGCGATTTCAAAAAAGAGTTCTCTTCTAACCTTAAATCCATTCCTGGATTCTAACGGAGTATTACAAGTTAACGGTCGACTCGCGAACTCACCTTTACCATACGATGAAAGGTTTCCTATCATACTACCACACTCATCACAGCTTTGTAAAATATTCCTAGATTTTACTCACAGCACACTACTGCATGCAGATATTGCTTTAATGATGAATGCTGTTCGTAGTACCTTTTATATCCCTGGGCTGAAGAGGGCAGTCAAAAGGTGTGTTCATCACTGCTTAACTTGTACACGATACAAACAGCAAGTCAAGTCTCAAATAATGGCCGCATTGCCTAAGGAAAGATCATCATTTTCATTACCCTTTACATATACCGGTCTCGATTTTGCTGGTCCATTTCAGATAAAATCTGGAAACTTGCGAAACTCTCCATATATGAAAGGATATGTCTGTGTGTTTGTATGTTTTTGCACAAAATCGATACACCTGGAAGCCTGTTCCAGTTTATCCACAGACGCATTCCTGGCAGCATTTGCAAGATTTATCGGAAAAAGAGGCCTTCCGAAGCGAGTTATGTCCGATAACGGTACAAATTTCCTTGGGGCTAGCCGGTCCTTTTTAAAAGAGTATTCCTTGTTCTTAAAGCGATCAGAGCAGGAAGTTTCTAAAAAATATGCGATTCATGGCTTTGAATGGAGATTCATACCGCCCAGTGCTCCCCACATGGGTGGTCTCTGGGAAGCTGGAGTTAAAAGCTTTAAATTACATTTCCGAAAAATGGCTGGAAATCAGAAATTTACGTTTGAAGAGTTTTCAACTCTTTTAGCTCGCATCGAGAGTGTTCTTAACTCCAGGCCAATTTCTCAAATGTCTGAAGACCCAGAAGATTTACAATCTTTGACCCCAGGACAGCGCCTTAAGGTTTTCCACCATCGTTTCAGTCAACGGTGGAAGACTGAGTACCTTCACGAGCTTCACAAGCGTTATAAGTGGAAACACCCTAAACGGGATTTACAAATTGGTGATTTCGTCATCGTTAAAGATGAACTTCTTCCGCCATGTGAATAGAAAATGGGTAGAGTTGAAGCGGTTCACACGGGAGCCGATAAGCATGTTCGCGTAGCTAATGTGCGAACAGCCTCTGGCACTATTACCAGGCCAATAGTTAAACTGTGCATACTTCCGGTGTGTGAGGTGTCGGTAGATTGACTACAGTTATGTTCGTTATACGTGCTGTTTAAACCGTTCAAATATCTGTTTGAATGCCCAATTCTGCTGTTCTGTTTTTCTTTTATCTCCTTCTTACAGATGGACCCCATGCAATCATCCGAATTGTGTCTGGTATGCTTCCGCTATCACCCCCTTCGCTATTGCAAGCAGTTTAAACAAATGACGATTAAACAGCGACAATATATCGTTCGAGTACATCGTTACTGTGGTAATTGCTTTGCTCGAACGCATCTACTTGGAGGATGTACTTCGATGGGGGCGTGCCAATACTGTTGCGATCTTCATCACTCCATGCTGCACCCAGAGCAAGCAGTACGACCACGTGTGGAAAACCGAACCCAAGTTCAACGGAGTAGCCCACCATCACTACCTCCACGTCGACATACCACCCAACCAACCCGTCAGCGTCGTGACCCACAAGCGCTACCACCACGTCAGCGGCGTTCAGTAAAACAAACGTCACAGCAACCAACGCGTCAGAGACGCCAGCAGCAACCTCAACGACGCCCGCAACAACAACGCCAACGTCAGCAACACCAGCAACGGCAACAACAACAACCATCTGCACAAATTAGCCGTCGACGTCGTCAGAATAATGGAGCCGATGCAGCACCAGATGCACAAAGATTGGTCCGACATATACGAACCGCCCTAAACCAGCAGACTAGCGCTTTCAACATTGCACCAGTGCAAGAGGGGCGCCATGTCGAGGATCGATCGTCTGGCGGTCCATTTGATGACCATTTGATCGACCTCGATTAAGCAGCATCGGCCTCGGATAAGCTCCGTGTAAAAACGGCCGAGGCCGTACTGGCATGGCGCTAGGTTTTTCTCGGCAGTCATCGACTACATAAACCCCGAGCAGCAGCTTAAAACCATAAACCCAACATATAAACAACAAACTTAAACCAAAAAATAAATAGTGAAGTAAAGTTTATTCAATTTTATAAGTTAAATAAATGAGAACAATTAAAATAAACACAAAGTGTAAACAAACAAGAACAATTTAAACAGACAGATCAACATAAACAAACAAGAACAATCACACGAACACAAGGTGAAACAAGCAAAATCAAACCAAACAAAAAACCCAATCTTTAAAAACAAACCGAAATACAAACACTGAATTAAAAATTAGCCGATCTTTGGCATTAATAAACTCTCTTTTATTAAACTCAATTGTATCGTCTGCTTCTTTACAAGAAACCTAATGCAAGTAAGTACATTCAATCCCTTTGAATTTAATTAATTGTCGCTGATATAAGACACCCCCCCACTATTGTACCATCCACATATTTATTACATTTCGTGATAAATAATTTGAGTTGTCTACTTCGGTCACGCCAAGTAGATACATTTTCCAATTTACGATTGGGAATTGTTTAATGTTATTAATAGGCGACATATGCCCAAGATTTAAATACTCTCTCATAAAGTCTACATACATTTCCTTCATAATAGGGTTTTTTGCCATTCTGCGTTCAATTTGAATGAACCGACGTTTTGCAACGTCGTACGAATCACCCAAAATGGTAGGATCTGTCTTAAAAGGTAACCTGACTTCAAATCTACCGTCCCCAAGACGACGTGTTGTCCGATCCAAATGACGTTCACATAACATTTGCTCGTCTGTCATTTTAGAACATACTGAAACTTGCTCCAATTTCCAAAACCTTTGTACTAGCTTTTCCAGACACTCGAAGTTTGCCTCCGTTTCTCCTAACACATGGTGACATAATTTTGTCTCAAGAGGACGATTACCTTCACATCTGCCTGATACTATCCAGCCGAGAGTAGTTTTTTGCAAAACAGGTAGGTTAGGCCCCAATTTTAATTTCCCTTCTAACAACAACTCAAAGAATGACTCCGCCCCAATTAAAATGTCTATTTTATGTGGCCTATTGAAATGTGGGTCTTCTAAAACCATGTTTTTAGGGATTTTTAAGCCATTTATATCAATCCTTTCTCTCGGCTGTCGATCTGTTATGGTCTTAATAACATAAAATTCTGCATTAAATCGAAACTCATTTAAACAAGATTTGACAAACGTATGCACACAATGCCTAAGTTTCCTTCTACTATTTCCTACTCCCATTATATTCAAATCCGCATCAGTCCGTTTTAGTGAAAAACACTGAGCTACTTCCTCGCATATTAAATTAATGTGAGAGCCAGAATCCAATAAAGCCCGAACTGGCTTATAATTTCCAAAATTATCTTTAATTTGAACGACCGCAGTGGCTAAAATTACCTGCTTGTCATCCCTATCGGTACACATTGTCGTTGCACTCCGACTAGAAGACCCTTGTCCTACACTATGACCAATAGCTCCCATCGAATTTACATTTCGATCATTGCGTTGAGCAGAACTTTCACTAACACCTGTCTCTGCGTGATATCGTTGAGCTGAACTATTATTATTACTCGCAGCATTCGAGTTGGAAGACCATTGTGCTGAACTATTCGTAGCCGCGGATTCAGATTGTCTAACCAATTCTTCATTTTGTAATAAAACATGATGTGGCCTTTGACGCACATCACATCGAGAAACTCGACACTTTCTTACTGAATGTCCCAGCTTTAAACAATTAATACATAATCCCTTTTTCTTCGTAAACTCAAATCTCGGTTTAACACCTAAGGACAAAAATATTTTACAAGAGGCAATAAAATGACCCTTGCCAGAACAAAACGAGCATTCCTCCATATTAGGTTCAACACATGTAAGAGAAAATGAGGAATTTCTCCTGTCTCTAAAGTTTCCATTACCAACATTTGCTTTAGGCCTTAACTGTTTACTGAAATTATGTTCAACCCTCGTAACGTTATCATCATTCACCGTTTAATCAAAACAGACGCGCAATCACTCCATTTCGGCAATGTATTGTACTCTTATTGTTCGTCCCACTTAACATTCGAACCAGTATCTAATTTCGGTAAAACCACTGTTCGTAAGGCATCATCTTGAATTATATTTATCAAATGATTAAACTTTTCGATTGTAGACAAGGTTGGATCGTCGTTAACTAGATTGTTAAAACAAGTAATAAAGTTCTTGTACTCTGAATATTTTCCACTAAATTTTGGAATTTTCATATGAGGGAGACGATTTGCCGGAGGTAATGGCAAACCTACAGTGCAATCATGAGCTACACTTGCTCTTCGACTGCCTAATTTTGATAATAACAACGCCTTGGAGCTGATACAAATGCCCTCTAACTCACCACGACTGTGGTCCTCAGGACATAGTTTCTCAATTTCATTTTGATACGCCATTAACTGTTTGATATAGGAGTTCATAGGGTTCAGCGATGCAGTGCCCTGAAGATACATGTTTTTTATACGGGCAATATTACCATTTGCTGAAGAGCGATGCTTTTGCAACATTGAAAGGTGCTCAGACTCCGACATGATGTATACACTTCTCACCAAATACTAAATTTTATAGACCTGAATCAAAACAAATTCTCCTTTAGCTTCCCAAACACAACAATTTTCTAACACCAACCAGCTTTGTTCAATATTTTATTAACAGATTTTATTACAAAAATTCTAGTAATTAAGCACTGAAATAACTTTCATGTACACTCATACAGTCTAATTGATAAACAGCTGTTGTCCGGTTCCAATTGCTATGTAACTCCTTCTTAAACTTCAAGTCAACTTTCACATCAAACAATACAAGTAAATTGAACCTCAACTGTAACAAAGACGTTTTATAACCTATTAGTTTTAATCAATTTCAAGTGTCTAATGGGACTTGTGGGTAATGTAGGGTGAAAGTTTCTATAGTGGATGAGCGATGTTTTATGTGTATGGATAACAGGGACGGTTTAGTATGGATTTGTGTTGTATGTTTAGAATTATGTATTTTAAGGGAATTAGTATGGATTTGTGTTCAATGTGTAATTACTTTTTTAATAATTTTATTGTTTTGCTATACCACTACAAAAAAAATGTATAATATACAACCTTATCATTGGCCATAATTTGCTCCGCCGTTACCAGTTAGATTCCGCACAACCTCAAATAGCTTTTCAGCTAATCACCACCAACAGATCTTTCTCCCTTTGTACTCTAACTCTTTATGTTACCACAGCAACCACCACCAGCCAAAAATTTATTATTAAAACACATTTTTCCTTTTTTACATTGGGCGCCAAAATGTTTGTTTTATTTACGGTCCAGACAAATAAAACCCGTTGCTTTCACTTAGTTTTTAATTCAAGCAATTAATTTATTAGATTTATTACACAGTACAACATTTTTCAGTTAATTGATTGCCAACTCAATTCTGTGAACTGTATGTGAAATTAGACCCAAAAAGAAGAATTTCTGCATCATTCGTTTTGTCTTCTTACCTGCGATTTGAAGTTAGTATCGATTTGAAGTTAGTACTATCGTATAGGGGAATTTATCACGTTTTAGGCCCTGTTGTTTGACATAGCTCGACAACCACTAGCCCAATTTAGTTGAAATAAATTTTAAAAAATTAAGAATTACAATTCCCTTAATCTGTTCATATATTGTTTTCCTATACAAGTAACACTTTCGAAGTTAAAAATGAATGTATGAAGGGAAAAAATTATTTTTTGCCTAAAAATTTAAATTTTTTTTTTTTAAAATACATAAAAAATCCAAAATGGAAAAAAGTTTCAAGTCTAGTTATTTTTTCGCAAAGTCACATAACCTATGAGCAAAATGAGACAAAGATCATAAAAATCGATGAACGCGTTTCGCTTTTATTCGCAATTGAGTATATGTATGAATTTCAAAAATTTGCTCGAGATATGCACAACATTATTTGGAGAAAACATTGACACCTTTTTCATGATTCTGAGAATTAAAAAAAAAGGAATAAACAAAAGGTTATTTGATTTTTATGATTGCGGTAATAAATGTACGTGGACAATTAAACGGAAAGTTGACCTTTTTATTATTTGGGTTTTTCCGGTGGCTACCTATATGATTTTTTTACAGAAATTGCACCCACATTTAAGGGTGGTCATTATTTGGAAAGTTTTGCACAGTTTGAAACGTACAAGTGCTGAATCAGGTATATAGCCAGCCGCCCTTAAAATATGCGCCCATTTATAAGTACCTGGCAGTAAAATATTCAAAAATACGTAGTATTTATAGGTGTGCATTGATCGATTTTTGGCATTCAGCCAGTGCCGACGAACGCGAACAGTAAAAGTGATTTTTCTCCAGTTTTTTAAAAGTGAATAACAACAAAACATAAAATATATCAATATGGAAAACAACAAGTGCCCATATTTGGATGAATATTGTTACGTTTGTGGTCATATCGTCCGAAAAATACAGAAAAAAGATCGAAAAATTTTTTTACTGAGCAATTCAAAATCGCGTATTGTAATTATTTCGATGAAGCAGATTTAAGTGGTGCAAATTTTACGCCGAACACAGTGTGCAACAGTTGTTATACTACCCTTCTAAAATGGATTCACGGAAAAAGTAGAAAGTTATCTTTTATGAAGCCAGTAATTTGGGTGGAAGACACAACTGGACATGATGAATCCAGGTGCTATGCATGCATAAATTTTCGTCCTGGATTAAACAGACAACAATTGAAAACAAAAGTATACACTGCTGCATTTACTGCCACACTTCCAGTGCAACGCCCTGCTGATACCGATGCACCTAAACCTCCGAGTGCGGATACTGTGTCCCTGCTAGCCGAAACCGTTTTCACCAATCCGACCGATTTGGATGATGCTGATTGGATACCCGATATTGAAAATAGTGCACCACAACCGCTACCACAAATCGAAATGGATTACATTGTGGCCAAGCTGGGACTATCACAACACGACTCCGAATGGCTGACATAATTTTTGAAGAGAAGAAAACTCACACAGCAAAATGTCAGCGCAACATCATACCGACAACGCCAAGCTGATTTTCAGAAATTTAATTCCGTTGACGAAGCAAATACGTTCACGTACAGCCATGATATCCCAGGTTTAGTGAAAAAATTGGGAATGGATTATATCGCTGGCGACTGGCGTTTATTCATCGATGGTTCAGTTACTAGTTTGAAGGCTGTGCTGCTGCACAAAAAAAATAAAAAACCATGCATTCCATTGGGATTCAGCACAACTATGAAGGAAACGTATGAAGCATTGGGCGAAATTTTGAAGAAAATCAAATACGATGAACACAAATGGAACATTTGTTGCGATCTGAAGGTGGTCAACATACTACAAGGGATTATAGAAAAGGGCGGATATCCAAAATACTTCTGCTTCCTTTGTAATTGGGATTCACGATACAAAGGAAATCAATATCAATGTAAAGATTGGAAAGGAAGAACTCCCGAGCTCAACAAACAATTAAAATTACGCAATGAACCTATGATAAAGGACCTGGATGATATTTTGTTGCCACCGCACCACATGAAACTGGGAATAGCTGGAAAATTCGTTGAAGTGGTGGTCAAAAAAGTTAACGGCACCTTTGACTGTTTGAAATCCATCTTTCCGAAACTCAGTGATGAGAAAATTAAAAACGGTACGTATCGTACTCTGTATTTCAATATTGTCATATCTAAATTTGTTAATTTCTATACATTCGCATTACCAATAATTTTTTCGTTTTTCTTATGTATTTAAAACAGGTATTCTCAATGGACCTGATATTCGTAAATTGATCAAAAGTGATTCTTTCACACATTTGCTTTCAGAGCATCACGACCACCAACATGCATGGAACGCATTGAAAGAAGTAATAGAAGGCGTTCTAGGAAAGAACCGTGTCCAGCGAGAAGAGATACAGCAACGAGTGGACAGGTTGCTGTTTTATTTCGAAAAAATCGGTGCATCCATGACGCTGAAATTGCATTTCTTGCACCACCACCTCGATACTTTTTTGGCACAATCACCTCAGGAATCAGACGAACAAGGAGAGAGGTTCCACCAGGTGACCATGCCATTTGAAAAGCGGTTCAAAAGCAAAAAATTGGATGCATTGCTTGCGGAGGTTTGTTGGTGGAGTTCCACAATTATGCAGTTTGAAGAAAGCACCGAAGATGAAGACATTGAAATTGGTGGACACAGTGAAAGAAACACGCCCTTGAATAGTATGTGTATCTCGGATGACGATACAGACTCAGACCATGAATATGAACAACCTACGAAGAAAACAAGATCATCAGAACCACAAGCGTCAACTTCTACAAGGATGGATATTGCCAATAATTGAAAAAATTTTCTAAATTTTGTTTTTATGCATATTATAATTGCGTATTAATTGCATATTATTTTCATTAAGTTTTTATAAATAAAGTTTTTTTTTGCATGATAATTTTTTAATTTATATTTTTATTTTTATTTTAAGGGTGGTGGCTATAACTGATTTTTGAAATTCATACATTTACTCAATTGCGAATAAAAGCGAAACGCGTGCATCGATTTTTATGATCTTTGTCTCATTTTGCTTATAGGTTATGTGACTTTGCGAAAAAATAACTAGACTTGAAACTTTTTTCCATTTTGGATTTTTTATGTATTTTTAAAAAAAAAAATTTAAATTTTTAGGCAAAAAATAATTTTTTCCCTTCATACATTCATTTTTAACTTCGAAAGTGTTACTTGTATAGGAAAACAATATATGAACACATTAAGGGAATTGTAATTCTTAATTTTTTAAAATTTATTTCAACTAAATTGGGCTAGGGGTTGTCGAGCTATGTCAAACAACAGGGCCTAAAACGTGATAAATTCCCCTATACGATAGTACTAACTTCAAATCGATACTAACTTCAAATCGCAGGTAAGAAGACAAAACGAATGATGCAGAAATTCTTCTTTTTGGGTCTTATTTCACATACAGTTCACAGAATTGAGTTGGCAAATCATGTGTTGTACTGTGTTATTTACTTATTTTAAAACAAATTGATGTTGCCGCTGCAGATGCCAAAATTCGAAGAGAACGATCAAAAAACGATTTATGTCAGACGATTTAGCTTTATTTGGCGAATCCCTGTTTGCAGTGCTGCCAGCAGCTCCCATTACTATTCATTATCACACCTTACTTCCAGAGTTACCAATCGACTTAAGATTATTCCTGTTGATGTTAATGTCAATGGTAAGATACATGTTTGCCTCAACAGCTTGACTTTTCTTCTTGAGTGAAGTAATATGGACCAACTATATTATTATTATTATCCTCTAATCCAAACACATTTATACTTTTTTGTGGATTATTTATTTCAAACTCGCTAATTTTATTAACAGCCAGAGGGAAACTAAGATTCTTAAAGTTTAAAAGAATTCCATTATCCATTATGATTACATCATTTTCAATATTATTTATTTTATATGCTGAACATCTATTTGTATGATCATGAGCGAGTGGATATAGTGCTGAAATAATAGCCCATTTAAAACAGTATTCATCGTGATTCTGTACGTTAATGCAAGTGTGTTTTATTTTAATTTATTGTGGAAGAGGAATAGACTGAAAGCCTTTTATGCATTTATATTTGTTAATATTAATTTCAAGGAATTTAATTTTTATTAATGTCCATCCACTATCACGTTCCTGAAACTCACTCATTTTCCTTATAAGAACATCACATTGTCAGCGATGAATTAAAAATAATCATTTTTGTTTGATGAGATTTAAGGTCTACAGTACATGAGTCATCTTCCCTTTTGACTAGCATATACTCACAAAATAGTTCAAAATTTAATTTTATATTAAGATGTTTTTGTATTGAATCTTTGATTAATGTAATTATCTGTGATTTATTTTCCGTTAAAAAATTTTCAGGAACAAGATTTTCTTCATCTTTATTTTGCAAAACATATGTTTTATTACGGTTGTTAAATGATGAGTTTATACATAATAAATTATTATCAATTTGAGTAGCGTTCTTTATTTTCTGAGTATTAGTTCTAAGGTGATAATGCCACCTTGTTTTTGAGATATGTTCCTTACATGTACTGCAATAATTATAAGATTCCCCCACATTCTCTTTACGCTTTCTGGAATGTGTATGTGTAAGGAGTTCTTTACGACTTGTAAATCGTAAATTGCAAATTGCACACTTTGTAGATGTGTATGGACTATCATGATGCAATCTAATATGACGATTTAAATTATAATTTTTGGTATAATTTTTTCCACAAGTTTCACAATTAAAGTTTGGCATTTTTCTTTTATTTTTCACAGAGCACAATTAACTGAATAGTTGAATGTTTAAAACAAGAGTGATAACATTTATAGATAATTCACAGAATTAATATACTTAACCAAGAACGAGATGGTTACAGGGGCAGAACTTTTTGTAGTTTAGGGGAAAACTTATGGACTTATTTTCCATCCCTAAGAATAAACATATTAACAATATATCATATAAACTTTTTATAGATTTTTAATTATTTTTTATTTAATAAATATAAGCAAAAAAAATAAATAAATAAACATTATATTCCGATCATCACAGAGAATCACAAATTCATAACCCCATACACACACACACACACACTCACATACACATAAACATGTTAGCGATGAAATCTTAGAAAAAAACTAACATTAGTTTGTAATCTGAATTTCAGGTTGAACTTTTTTAATCTTAAATAAGTTAATCAGATTGACAAATTCACTTAATACAAAACTTCAAAGTTACTATGGAGGTTTATGTCTGACATTTATCAAATATTTTCAATACAAAAATTCATAAATATATACATACATATAAAGCACAGCTCGCGAACTATGACTTCGATAAACATATGAATAAAAAATCAAAAAGCTTATGGAATAGAGCTTGTGGCTTATGGCTTAGATAAACAGAAGGCCATATTACATAAAAAGAGAACTTTCAGATCGAAAAGTTTTACGTTTAATCAGTGCTGTTAGATCAGAATGCTTATAGAAAAGAACTTTTGGCTTACGACTTAAACAGAAAATAAAAACAGAGTTGCCAGATTGAAAAGTTACATCTTTAATCAGTGCTGATAGATCAGAGTGCTTTTGGAATAGAACTTTTGGCTTATGACTTAGATAAACAGAAATCCAAAACAGACTTGCCAGATTGAAAAGTTGCATCTTTAATCAGTGCTGTTAGATCAGAAAGCTTATGATATAGAGTTTTTGGTTTATGACTAAGACAAAAAGAATTGACAGATGGCAAACAAGTATACTTCTAAAACATATGGAAAAAAGCTTGTGGTTTGTCTTTGATAAACAGACATCCATAAGAAATTAAATAAAAAAGAGGTAGTTGTGGGTTCAATATTTAACACTTTTTGGCATGCTTCACCTTTTTGTATAAAAAAAGTGGCGCTGAACCCCCATAAACACACTACTAGTATAATATTGAATAAATATAAGTATAAAAATTTTTAACCGCTTTATTTGCTTTTCTCCGGTCAGTGCCAACTAGAAAGTTGCATTTTGGAACAAAATGTATTGTCAAAATTGTTATGGGTGCATTTAAGAACAAGATGCCATGTATTACTTTAATGTAACAGGTTTTTAGGAAAACATTCGTAGTGCTAGTTCTATAATAAGTATATCAAGGCAAAGCAACATGTATTTTGTTGGTTGAAAAGCCTAATGTATTGGTAAAAACAAGAAATGTGTTTTTCTAGCATTAGCAAATCCTCTTATTTGTCAACGAACAAAATTGTAAATAAATTGTGAGATAATCTAAGGATCGAAACAATAAGCATATAAGATATTAGGATTACCTTATTAAATTTATTATTGAGTAAACCTAACATCCAGAGATGTCACGTGGTTTTTAACTGATAATAGGAGTTTATTATTGTTTTTTTTTCACATATAGAAACATTCAAAAGGTTTTGATACTTTCAGCTTTGATTTATAAAAATTTGTTTGTATATGAATATAAAACATACTAAGAACTGTCAACAAATAAAATAAATAGTAATTAAAAGGACAAAAATATGATTGGTTTGTTCTAAATGTGGTAAAGTGTTAGGTATGAAGAATATTAAAACTTGTAAAGTTGGGCGAGTATAATAAAAATAAAGAAGTTATATGAAAAAAATTATATTTTCAAACATACCTCTTTGAAAAACTGTATAGTTTAGTTATAATGAAAGAAAAGATGCAATATTTATTGATATATGTGATTGTCTTAGTATAAAAATTGTTTTATATCAATCAACTTTCGGTTTTAAGAGTAATGTCAGTTCTTTGAGGTTTAGCTAACGTTGAATTATTAATCATTCAAGCTCTAAACAATGTTAATAATCAATTAGCAAAATCAACTCTTTATAATAACATTGTTTATTCAATTGCTAAGGGAAAAAGGATTATATCTTAAGCCATATAAATCAGAATATCTATTTCAATTGAAAACACCTCAATCTCCAAACGAGGAATCACAACAAATTTACCTTAAGGATATGGCGATGTATCAAAATGAAATATAATATAATTTTGAATATCATCATCATATAAATTTTATGTGCTAATATTAGGTTAGGTTAGGTTAGAAAGGCTGGTGCGAAGTTATCTTCACACCCTGAACAAGAGACCAATAGGGTCCATTGTGACGCTTTAATTAGTGAAAGAATTCTAGTATGAAAGAATAGGAGAAGTAAATAGTGAAAGCACAGGAAAATAAGGTAGTTGAAAATAAAAAATCAGACAGCACAAGCAAAAAGAACCGTAAGAAAAAGAGCCCTTCATGTGCCCAGCCTCCTGCCGCACAGCCACGTCATTCCCTTTAAGAATCTCGTCAGATTCTCGAGCCCGCAGCCTGAGATATCTCCCAATTCCTGCAGGAATCCGCTACCCAGCCAACTCAGATTGATGTCCTGTAGCCTTGGACAGTGGCACAGAAAGTGCTCAATGTCTCCAACTCCTCTGGGTCCTCACACAACCTACATATATCCGACAAGCTGAATCCCGAAAATCCCGGGATTTAAAATTTTTAATCCTGGGATTTAGTCAATCCCGAAATCGTTTTTTTGTTTTACCTTTTTTTTTATAAAAAAATTCATCATGACATTCTCCCTAACTCTGTTAATTCTGTCATTAAAAACGAAAGAAAAAAAATTTGTTTTTATTTTTAAGCGTGTCCAATAATTATAAAGAAATTTTAATGTGAGCAAAAAATAGTTAAAGAAGAAAATTAATTAAACAAACAAATGCCTTTTGAAATGCACAAAACAAAAAGCAAAACCCAAAGCGATTTTATTTTCAAATTGATTCCACTGGTGCAAAATTTAAACTTTACTTTTTACAGGTTTAGACTTGTTAAAGTGTTTTCCGAGAGTGAGCATGGGACGTACGGTAATTTATCGAGCGATTTCACGAATTTAAGTAGTGTAATTTATACACTTTATAATTCCTACCACTAGTGGTGGTGGTAAAAAATGTGTTTTTGTTAAAATAAGATTTTTATGGTTAACAATTGGTTTTGTTAATTAATTTCGGATTCAAATTTCAATTATTCATCTTAAATCATTTAAGCTCTTTTCATTTACTATATTAATTATTTTCTTATTAAGTTTGAATCATTACTTTTTAATTGAATATATTCACACATTGTTGGAAATCGTCCGCTTTTTTTTCAGCATATATTTAACTAATAATTAATCCCGTATTAAGATAAAAATCACAATTTAAAATTTTTTACAAATTTTAGTAATTAATTTAATCTTTAAGCTTTCTCCTAGAGCCCTCTTGCAATGTTGCCCCCTAACAATTCCACGGCCCTGAGACCCCAAGCACCACCGCCTGAAATACACTGCAGTCGACAAGAAGTCTATATGACCTTCTAATGTCCACATCCCCGCACCGTACCCTTCATCTTCGAACCATCAGTGAAAATATCAAATCCCATATACAATCTGCTTTGACCCGAACAGCTCCCCTAGACGGCAATATTACCTCTGGCAAGCGCCCAAAATCGACCATAGTGCCCACATAATCCGTGAAGCAGGGCGAACCCAGGTGATAACCATCAGCACTAATTTCGCACAAGATCATCGAGTGACCCTCCATGTAATTTCCTATCAGTCCTAGCTCCTTCAGTCCAAGAATGCTCCTGGTTGTCATTCCCATCACATACTGCTCTAAAGGCAGAAGATCCATGGCTGCCGGAGCCGTACTTCTCCTGGCCCCTGAAATGCCGATCGAATCACACCTTTGAGCCTTAGACAGAAGGTCCCTTCGACTAGCCAGTCTCAATGCCTCCCACCAATCGAAGTCTTATCACTGAAGTGTACAGCCATCCCACCACAGACGGCCGGAATCACCAGCTCCTACATATCGACGATCTGCAAGCATAGTAGGCATTGAGACCCCTCCTGGTCTCTCCTGAGTATTCCTCTTCCAGGACAACTTACTGTCCAGGAAAACTCCTAGATACTTATCACTATCAGATAGCCTAAGATCTACTCCCCCTAGTAGCGGCAGCCTAAAATTCCCCACGTTGTACCTTCTAGTTAAAAGAACTCCCAGACCCTTATCAGTCGCCCATGCTGACAGTTCGCCCAGCGCCACTTGCATGACTTCGCTAATTGTTGGCAAAATCTTGCCCGTTACCAATATAGCTACATCATCTGCGTAGGCGACGACCTTCTGAGCTAACCTGTCAAAAGTCCCAGAACAACATTGACAGCCAAGAGCCACAATAAGGGAGGGAGAACTCCCCCCTGTGGGTTCACCCTAGTCACAAGTTTCCTTAAGCGCTTGTTTCCCCAGTCTGAGTGAAAAACTCTGCTGCTATGCATCAGAGTTAACAGAGCTGCTATGCATCAGAGTTATCTATTCGACCAAAAATAACGGAACCCATAAATCACTTAGTGCCTGCCTAAGCAAATATCCTCAAATTATTTAAGGCTCCTTTTATATCCAGGAATACCGCCTGTTTACATTTACGTAAAAATAAAACAAAAACCTTACAAAAAAAATTCTGTTTCTTCCAATTTTTGTGCCTATAACCTTCGTAAAAGCAAAAGTAACCGACTGGGTAATGGTAGGGTAAGAGTATGTGTTTTATTATTGTACAGATAAAACTACATCGCTTCGCACCGAAATTCAGATGCTGTAATTAATAAAAATTTAAAGAATAAAAGGAATATAAAAATAAAAACATTAACTTAAGCTGAATTGCAGATATGTATACCCTTACAAGATAAATTATAACCAAAATAGATCTTTTTTTACTATCACTACCTCTCATATTCTAAACTATTTAAAAAACGCTAACTAATCATCTTTTAGTGATCCGGACTAGAGATGAGCGATATTTCTGTACCTGTGATTTAATCACTGTTACTGAAAAATCACAAATCACAGTTATGACCAAATTTGTCAAGTAACAGGTACTTTCTAAGTCGTTCTTTTTGTATTTTGTTACATATACAAATTTATGATATTTCACTGTTTGTGTGTGTAATAGCGTTTTTTGAATGAAATGGCGAATAATATTGCTGTTTCTTTAATTTTCTCTTCTATCTTATTAGTATTTTTTTAAGCCAAAGTTTATTTGTTCAAGTATGTATGTATAAGTAAACAGATTTGAAAGCTCTTACAATTTGTTGTTGTATCTTTGCAAAGTGCTTACAAAAGCTCTTGCGAAAGCTCGCGCATTGTACATATAGCTTGGCCGCAATTGCTATAAAAGAACAGAAAACTGATAAGCCGTGATCACAATAACAGTTTAAAGGAGCAGTGATTTTTAAATCACGTTCACTAATCACGATGATATTTAAAAATCACGGGATCGCTCATCTCTAGTCCAGACGGTATACCAAGTTGTGTTTTAAAAAATTGCGCACCTGCTTTGACGACACCTTTGTCTACAATCTTTAAATTGTGGTTACTTTTCGAAAGCTTGGAAAGATTCATATATTATTCCATTGTTTAAATCAGGAATTAAATCAGATATATGCAATTACAGAGGTATAGTTAAACTAAGTGATATACCAAAACTTTTTGAAAAATGTTTAATGGATTGCCTTAATCATCAAGTTTCTGCCTTATTGTCACAACGGCAACATGGTTTTCAGAAAGGATTCTCTACTATTACTAACATTCTCCACTTTACAACGTTGTGTAGAACTCAATCTGTACAATTTAATTCTGCAGTTTCGCAAAAAATCAATGTAAAGTCTGGAGTACCTCAGGGTAGCCATATTGGTCCAATTCTGTTCCTTCTTTTTATTAATGATTTGCCTGAAGAAATTCAAGATTTTGATGTGTTGATGTAAGTTAATATAATAATTATTTTCCTAAGTAAAATCTGCAACACATACATTTTAATTTAACTTTTGTTTACGTCAGCGTCTGCTGTTATTAACGAAAACAAAAGTATCATGTTTCAAGCTACACGCGCGACCGAAATGTGTCGCATCAGCAATGTAAGGGCTTTATGCTATAAATAAAATATTGTATTGTATGATTGCTACTCGTATTTTTCTAAGTTCTGTTCCAGCACTCTTAATAATAAGTAACGTATGGGCATAGCCCAGTTCACGCATTTATAAAATAACAAGTACGAGGTCTATATTCGGCTATGCCGAATCTTATATACCCTTCACCATGGTGCGATAAGAACTATCTACATATATAATATATCTGTTGCATTAAATAATAGCGGCTTAAGTCGGAATTTCTTTTTTTGAGATATTAAGGGTTTTACCAAAAATAAATTGTTTGGTTTTTATATAAAATTATTAGCCACAGAAAAAAATGCGCATTTATTTAGAACAAAACTCTAAATTTTATAAAAAAAAGTGTTTTTTAAAGGATATAAAAGTAAAAATAGCAAAAACTAGAACGCAAATAATAATTTTATAAAAAAAAGTAAATATTGGTATTTCAGTAATTTGGTTATAACTCGGGCATTTTCCAATCGATTTGATAGATTTATACACCTACGTCTTAAGGAAGAAATTTACCATTTACTTTGCTAATAAAACTTGGACTCGGAATGATCTACGGTTCCCGAAAATAGGTATTTTTCTTAAAAAAAAATTATATTTTGGTAATAACTTTTTTGTATCTGAACCGATTTTTCCAAGTTTTTCAGCAAATATGTTCTACTAAATCTTTTGATATATAAGACGTATCCATAGGTCATGGAACAGCTCTAAAAATTTAGCTTTTATAAAAATTTTGATACTTTTTAGCCCATTTTTGGAGTATTTTGCTAATAACTTAAACATTTCTTAACCGATTTGGCAGATTTATATAGCCACCTCTTAAGGAAGAAAAAAACATTTACTTTGATTATAAAACTTGGACTCGGGAAGATCTATTGTTCCCGAAATTTTGGGTATGACTCTTCCATTTTTGGGAGAAAAGTTTAAGGGTTTTCGGGATATATATGTTGCTAAAAATTTCTGATATTTTGGTATATAAAACGTGTTTATATGTCATACTAGAGCCCTAAAATTTAAAATTATGAGTATTTTCAATAATGTCTTTGTACGGGAGGTACCACGCCCACTTTTCCAATTGCGCCCATATTTTGTGGGATACTGTGTATTGATAACCGATATGTTTGTACCTAATTTGGGAACTTTAGCTCATTTCGTTCTCCAGATATACATAAATGTATAACGTCTTCTCCAATCCCACCCATTTTTTTTTAGAGAGTTTGTGTATTGGCAAGCAACATGTTTGTACTAAATTTGAAAGCCGTAGCTCTTGCCGCTCTCGAGATATGCAGAAAAAAAGAATTTAAAAAACAACAACATGGGATTTATGGAAAAAATTAGAGGTAGTCGTGGTTTTTTGCTCATATCTCAGAAGCCAGAATATATATACTTTATATGGTCTTAGATTAATATTGTAGAAATTACAAACGGAATGACAAACTTATATATACCCTTTTACCTTCGGTGAAGGGTATAAAAACATACTAAATTAAGCAAATACATTTTTAGTTTTATTAATTGGCGCCCGAGCAGGGACCCGTCGGAAAATGACCTTGACGTGGCCTCGCAGTAGTCCTGGGGAAGGACAAACCGGTTTGTTGTAGGACGAAGCCCGTTAAGTCAGCAAATAATTGCTGAAAATTAAAATAAAAATAAGTGAAACTAGTTTAAGAAGAAATTCATTAACAGTAAATAATCCACATAGTGGAGAAGAAGTTATTTAATTGTAGTATAATTAAAAAAAAATTAAGTGAAAATAGAAATTAAAAAGAAGTTGATTAACAGTAAATAATTCACATAGTGTAGAAGAAGATTTTTAATTGGAAAAATATAATAAAAATAAGTAAAAATAGAAATTAAATTGATTAACAGTAAATAATCCACATAGTGGAGAAGAAGTTATCAAAAAATAATGACAAATAAACCTAAAATGAATTAATAAAAAGAGCCGATGTAAAAAATTATAATAAACTTAGTGTAAGCAAAGATAATAGTGACAAATAACTTAAGATAAATAAAATAAAACCTGAAATAAATCAAAGGAATTTAAAGTAAGAAATATTAATAAACCTAGACTTATCAAAATTATAGTGACAAAAAAACTTAAAATAAATTAATTAAAATAACCTAAGTAAAAAATTGTAATAAACTTAGAACTAATAAGCTTAAAATAAATAAGCCAAACATGGGAAAGGAACTGAAATAATAAACTATTAACAAAAACAATAGTGACAAATAAACAAACTAAAAACTCAAATAGATGAAAGCAACGTAAGTAAACAATTTTTTTTTAATAAACTTAGAATCAGCAAAAATTATTGTGACTAATAAACTTAAAGTAAATAAATTGAAAATACTGTTATTAAACATAAAATAAACAAACTGAAGTTAACAAAAGGAACCTACACAAATAAAACCTAAACCCAAAGATTAAATCTATAGAACTGTGGAAGAAGTAAACAAAAGAGAAAGGAACAAGTGCCTCATCAGGGGAACGAGAAAACCACCAGAAGAAAGATGATCTTTATAATGTAAGATAAATATTAAGAATTATATTAAATTTTTAATTTTTTTTTTTTTTTAAATTAAAATACTAGAATATTTAAAAAGGCAATATCTACCCTAATAAATTACATTAATATTTGAAAAAGAGACATTTTTGTTCATAAAAATGAGCCAAGATCAGATATCTGCGACTTTGTAAAGGCTAAATATCAGACCATCCATTGCTAACACTTCACCCACATTCACTAACACTCAAAAAAAGGAACTTGCGAGTTTGATAGCGGAAACAGTTTCTTCTATTTTGAATCCAAAAACAGAGGATGATGTGAACCGATAGTAGATTTTAGTAGGGATAGCGACTCGTCGGAGCGAGTACCCGATGTCGTTAAGAGCCTTAGGGAGTTTTCCGGTAGGTCCGGGGAATTTAGTTCGTGGAGAAAATCCGTAGACAGAATTCTTGTAATGTACGGCCAGCATAAAAACACACCAAAGTATTTTGCGATTTTGTACACAATCAGACATAAGATTATAGGAGAGGCGGATGTAGCGCTCGATCATATCGAACTTAATTGAATTGGACTAAGAGTAAGAGACAAAAGGGATGTCGGTACCCTCGAATACCAGATGACAGCGCTTGCTCGTGGAAACACGATTAAGGGTTTCTACCAGCAGGTACCTTTCCCTAATATTGACTAGATAGATTGTCTCGAGTTAGGGGAGCAATCATTAAGTGCGATGACTGTGGCATACAGAGGAAAAGCCCTGGATACATTTATTCCCGGATTAAATGGGAATTTAATACTTATAGCTTTAATAATTTACAACTGTGTCTTAAATTAAATAACATGAACTATAGAGCGAATCATGCCAATAGTATGGGTAGGGTGCAATAGAACGTAAAACACGTCAACCAACAGCGATCATACCAAACTAAGCCACACTTCTATCCCGAGCTGACAAATCACGCACATGGTCAGGTTCCTAGAACAACCCATCAGTTTCCATATGGATAAAATATGGTTGTAGCAAATCATTTTAATAATCTACAACAAGGAAATTTTAGACCTCCCTTACCACCCAAACCAACAATACCCATGGACGTTGGTCGATCCAAGGTACCAAACAAATCCGAACTTCGTGCGCCCAACCTTGCAATTACCCCTCAACAAATCATACACCGGCGTCAACTATAATTATAACCAGGACAACAAACGTCCACCCGCAAAAAATACGCACCAGACAAATAAGCTGCATAGGTTTTTTTTACCGAGACAGGTGAATTTGCTTCATCAGAGGATACCACCGTTAAATTTCCTGACGAATGCTACGAAGAGAACCAAACTTATCAATCCGCGTACGAATCAGAAAATTTCGAAGTCCAACAGACAGGTCTCCTTAATGACAATATAATTTTTTTAGATTAAATTCCTTGTTGCAATTAATTAAAATTCCTCTTAGATAAAGATTCAAATAAAAATTATATCAATCCCAAATACACTCGAAATCCAATCCCTAATAAACCCTTTTTCGCAAATTCAGTCGGCGGAACTGTAAAGATTACTCATCATGTAAACATTGATGTTTTCAATGAAATAATTGGAAAACTTAGATTTCACATTCTACCAGATCTCCTAACAGTCGACGCTATTATAGGCAGCGAAACATTGAAAAATTTAAATGCAATTATATTCACTAAAGACAATTATTTGACACTTTTGAATAAGAACAGGTATCCCATTCATCAATTACAAATAAATTCTATAACGCATACTACTTTAAGAATGGATCACCTTTGTCCCGAAGATAACAGGAAGTTAAAGAAACTTTTCGAATCCTATTCAAATCTGTTTTCCGAACCAGATAAAAAACTAACATATGTAACAAATGTTAAAGCAGAGATCAGGAAAAAAGTGATAGACCAATTTATTCAAAAGCGTATCCATATCCAATGCCTCTTAAGAAAGAAATAGATAAACAAATTGAAGAACTACTAAAAGATGGCATTATTCGTCCATCAAAATCTCCCTACAATTCACCAGTGTGGATTGTACCAAAGAAGCAAGATGCTTCAGGAGAAAGGAAGTTCCGTATGGTTGTAGACAATCGAAAACTAAATGAAGACACCATACCAGACAAATACCCAATTCCAGATATTACTACCACTCTAGCTAACTTACGATTCAATAAATATTTCTCAACCATTGACGTCAAAAGCGGATTTCATCAAATCGCTCTTAATGAAGCCGATATTGAAAAACTGCCTTCTCTATTGCAAATGGAAATTTCGAGTTTACTCGTCTTCCATTCGGGTAGAGAAACGCCCCAGCAATCTTTCAGCGCACTTTAGATGATGTGCTAAGGGAACACATCGGTGTCCTTTGTAACATTTATGATATCGATGATATAATTATTTTTGGCAAAACAAAGGAAGAATATTTTGACAATTTAAAGGCAATTTTTAATACACTAGAGGAAGCTCGCCTGAAAGTGCAGTTCGAAAAATCCAAATTTATCAAGGAGGAGATTGAATGCCTTGGTATTATAGTTTTCCAAAAATCTTCATGAATTACTTTCATTCCTAGGAATGATGGGATATTATCTTAGATTTATTCAAGCGTATGCTAAAATTGCAAAACCTCTCACGGAAATGTTAAGAGGGGAATTGGGAAGAATACCCAATAACTTGTCAAAAAAAAACAACTTAATTTTACCGAACAACAAATACGGGCATTTAATTAGTTAAAAACGTGTTTAACATCAGACGATGTAATGCTCCACTATCCAGATTTCGACAAGCCCTTTGAGCTGAGTACCGATGCTCCCGGCTACGCTATAGGAGCAGTTCTTTCGCAAGATAGAAAACCAATAAGCCTTCTTTCCAGAACTTCGCAGCAAACGAAGAAGAAATGCTGGCTATAATTTGGGCCCTACAATCGCTGAAATGTTTCCTATATGGGTTAAGATTTTTACTGATCACCAGCCACTCACCTTCGCCCTTAGCAATAAAAACACAAACGCAAAAATGAAAAGATGGAAGGCTCAGCTAGAGGAGTTCAATAGCCAGGTAAAACAAACATAGTCGTATAATTTCTTTCCAGACCACCAATATCGAATATTAATTCAATAACCGTCCACATCAGTGATTGATAGTTCCTCTGAAAATTTAATACCGCCAGTAGAAACGCCTATAAATGTCTTTAAAAACCAAATTTTTATCACAGAAAATACAAAATCTTCACCAATTTCAAATTGTCTTTTTAACAATTCGTAGACATATTATAACGGTGCAAACGTTATCCAAAAATACGCTAAATACCTTTTTACAAAAATATCTTAATCCTTCTGTTCTAAATGGTATGAAGACAACCGAACCTATTATGTTTAAAAATTCAAAAAATCTATCCATCTGACTTCTATAATTATAAAATCCGTCTTACCCAACTAGTAGTGCAAGACATCACAAATACAGATGATCAAGATAGAATCATAACCGAGGAGCATAACCGTGCTTATAAAAACGAAGGGGAAAGTATAATACATATTCTGCAAAAGTTTTACTTTCCCACTATTGCAAGGAAAATCAACAAAAAAAAGCAAGATTGTGCAAAATTTGCAAAGAAAATAAGTATGAAAGACAACCAAATAATTTAAAACTAGGAGCTTCACCATTTCCCGAATACCCAGGACACACCTTGCACATAGACATTTTTTCAACAGACAAACATAAGGTACTGACCTCAATCGAAAAATTTTCTTAACTTTCGAAAACATATTTCATAAGTACCTGCCAGTAAAATATTGAAATATTTGTAGTATTTATATGTAGGTGCTCTTTGATCGATTTTTGTCATTTAACAAGAGTCGACGAACGCGAGAAGTACAAGTGAATTTTTCTCCGGTTTTTACAAGTGAATAACAACAAAACATATAATATATGGAAAATAAGAAGTGCCCACAATTGGATAATTTTGGTTACGTTTGTAGTCATATCGTCCCAAAAAGAGGCCAACTGCATCGAAAAAAATTTATTACTGAGGAATTCAAAACAGCGCATTGTCATTAGTTTGATGAAGCAGATTTAAGTGGTGCAAATTTTAAGCCGAACACAGTGTGCAAAAATTGTAATAATACCCTGGATACATGGAAAAGGTGAACAGTTTTCTTTTATGAAGTCAGTAATTTGGGTGGAAGACCTAACTGGACATGATGAATACAGGTGCTACGCATGCATAAATTCTCGTTATGAATTAAATAGAAAACAATTGAAAACAAAAGTATACATTGCTGCTTTTACTGCCACACTTCTAGCTAAATGCGCTGCCGGTACCGATACATCTAAACCTCCGAGTCTGGATACTGTGTCCCTGCAAGCCGAAACCGTTTTCACCAATCCGACCAATTTGAATGATGCTGATTATATTAAAAATAATGGACCACAACCGCTAACACAAATCGAAATGGATAACATTGTGGCTAAGATGGGACTACACAACAAAACTCTGAAATGTTGACATCATTTTTGAAAATCAGTAGCTCGATCCTGTATTTCTCGCATCGCAAATTTTCTCATATTAAGTGTGAAACAAAAAATTTCATCGTTTCTCGGTTTGTGAGAAAAAAGTGTTTCTGTATTTAAATGCGAAAACAGACAACACAGATTCTGTTTTAACTGGAATACTTCCAGTAATTAAGTGTCAAATGCAAGCGAAACGTCAACGAAAGAAATGTATATAATAAAAATAAGGCTGCCAGATTTAAAGATTTATCGACATTTTGACGATTTTTTTTGTTCCAAAATTGGCAAAGTGAAAATTTGCTGATTTTTTTCTAGTGACGATCCAGTCTTTGAAATAAAACAATTTTAAATAGTTTTATATGTTTTGTGTATTAGGCACCACAGAAAACCGATATCTTTAAAAAACAAGGCAGATTAAAAAATGTATCGGCAAAAGCAAAATTTCGAACGGAAACTTAATTTTTATTTGCTTGGATTATTTAATACATTTGTTTGTGTGATCAAAAGATTAAACTATTACCCCATTTTTCAGTCAATGCACTTTAGGAAATGTTTGCCTTTTACTTTGTCCAAAAGTGTTTATTTTATTTCAATATGATATTTTGTCACTCCTTTGTGTGATTTCTGCAGGGAAAAATAACAATCTGAAATTTTAAACTCTTATCGGATAAAGGAAAATAAAATAAATAATTTTATTTAAATAGACCTCAAGCTTATGTATGTATAAAATATGTATTTTACCCATGAACATAATGTTTTTTTGTTTTTTTTTTTTTTTTTTTTGATTATGTGTTTATATGATAAAAATTTGTGATTATATGATAAAAATCGAACAAAATACGTCAAAATTAATTTTAAATTTTCCGAAAAAAATAGACGATTTTTTATTTTTTCTTTTTATTTTTGCATATTGACGTTTTTTCACAAATTTATCTGGCAGCCCTGCATAAAACAAACAATGAAAGGCTAAAAAAAATTTAATAACAAAATATAACAATTGTGTTTTATATACTTATTTTTATCAATTAAATTCTTTCTTTTAAAATAAAATAAAATAATACACATTCTTGTGTACATACATACATAATTTGGGCTCCATTTTTTTAAATTTTTTTTTCTCGCATCATTTGACAGTTCTTGTGAGAAACTTTTTGCAAAATATTGTTACAGAAACACTTGTTCTCACATTCTTCCAATAATTGCTGGAAAATAATTTAAATGACAGATAATTCTCGCAAAGTAAAAGTACAGAAACACTTATGTGAGAAAAATCATTTTTTGTTTCATATTGCACTGTTTTTGTCATAATTCACTTGTTTCATGCGGGAAATTTTACGATGCGAGAAATACAGAAACGGGCTACAGAAAACTGACACAGCAAAATGTCAGCGCAACATCATACCGACAACGCCAAGCTGATTTTTAGAAATTGTATTCCCTTGACGAAGCAAATACGTTCACCTACTCCCATGATATCCCAGGTTTAGTGAAAAAATTGGGAATGGATTATATCGCTGGCGACTGGCGTTTATTCATCGATGGTTCAGTTTCAAGTTTGAAGGCTGTGCTATTGCACAAAACGAACAAAAAACCGTGCATTCCATTGGGATTCAGCACAACTATGAGGGAAACGTATGAAACATTGGGCGAAATTTTGGAGAAAATCAGCTACAATGTACACAAATGGAAGATCTGTTGCGATCTAAAGGCTGTCAACATAATACAAGGCATTGTATTAAAGGGCGGTTTTCCAAAATACTTCTGCTTCCTTTGTAATTGGGATTCACGATACACAGGAAATCAATATCAATGCAAAGATTGGAAAGCAAGAACTCCCGAGCTGGAGAAACAATTAAAATTACGGAATAAACCTTTGATAAAGGATCTACATAGATGATATTTTGTTGCCAGTATTTTATCGTTGTCAATATTTTAATATTGTCATATCTAAATTTGTTCACTTCGATATATTCGCATAACCAATAATTTTTTCGTAAAAGTTTTTTTTTATATTTCAAACAGGTATTCTCAATGGATCGGAAATACGAAAATTAATGAAAAGCGAATCTTTCACAAATATGCTTTCGAACCATTATAACCACCTATGTGCATGGGACGCATTGAAACAAGTCATCGAAGGCGTTTTAGGAAAGAACCGTGTACAGCGAGATGACATACAGACACGAGTGGACAACTTGCTGTATTATTTTGAAAAATTCAATGCATCCATGACGTTAAAATTACATTTCTTGCTTTCCACCTTGAAACCTTTTTGGCACAATTTCCTCAGGAATCGGACGAACAAGGAGAGGTTCTACCAGGTGACCATGCCAATGAAAAAGCGATTCAAAGGCAAAAAATTGGATGCATTGCTTGCGGAGGTTTGTTGGTGGAGTTCTAAAATTATGCAGTTTGAAATTTGTGAACACACTGAACAAAACATGCCCTTGAATATTACGTCTATCTCGGATGATGATGCAGACTCAGAACATGAATATGAACAACCTACGAAGAAAATAAGGTCATCAGAACCACAAGCGTCAACTTCAACGAGGATGGATAGTGACAATAATTGAAAATGTTCTAAATTTTGTTTCCATGCATAGATAACATATAAAAATCGCATATTTTCTGCGTAAGAATAGCTGCAATATGAATCGGAATGTTTATTTTCATGCAAAATAAAGAATCAATAAAAAAGTCATCAATGTTTTTTCCAAAGGATTTTTTAGGAATTAAAAATAAAAAATTTAAATTTTTTGGGCAAAAAATATTTTTTCTTCATACATTTATTTATAACTGCGAAATGTTGTTTATGTAGCGAAACAGATTAAAGGAATAGTAATTCTTAATTTTTTTTCAGCTTATTCGGACAAGTGGTTCTCGAGTTATGACAAAGAAAATAGACTTAAACGTGACAAATTCCCCTATACTTTTTTTTTTTTTTTTTTTTTTTTTATAATTATTTATTTATTGAATCTTCATATATTAAATATGAACTAACAATAATTAATCAAATCTTATACTAATACTTTATTTTTGTCCTGCCAATGCTAGACGAAAATTTTTCTCTTCACGGTTTCTGTTCACATATGTAGATGTTTAGCGCTCTTCTTGTCTGATGATTCCTGCTGTATATCTTCTCCTTAATCTAGAGTGGCCGCTGTAATTTAAAATATTTCGAGCTAGTGGATTTGGGTGCGACTCAAGTCTTTTTAAATATTTTACTGCATACTTCGTAATAATAGTTTTAACTAACGGCACATTGAGATCCTTGTGAATATTTGAGTTTTTAACATACCAGGGAGCGGCTGTGATTATTCGAAGAAGTTTATTTTGTCGCCTTTGAATTTTTTCGATATTAGAAGCCGAGGCAGTGCCCCATAACTGAATACCGTAGCACCAAATTGGTTTTAAGCTAGAGTTGTAAAGTAGAAGTTTACAATCGAGACTAAAAACAGAGTTTCTTCCTATAAGCCAATTAAGTTGAATTGCTTTTGGTTTCATTTGTGTTAGTTTTGCTTCTATATGGCATTTCCATGTTAAACGCCGATCTAGATGAATTCCGAGATATTTTACATGCGATTGTTGGGGCACTAATTGATTATTGATTTTAATAGGGGGACATGACTCCCGACGCAAGGTGAATGTTATATGTACGCATTTTTGCTCATTAACCTTTATCCTCCATTGTTTTAACCACTTTTCCAGTTCAAATATATGATCCTGCAAGTATCGAGAAGCTTCATGACAGTTTTCGTGTACGCTTAAAAAAGCTGTATCATCAGCAAATGTTGAAGTGAGGGTGTGGTTGTTTGTTGGCATGTCTGAGGTATATATTAGGTATAACAGTGGGCCCATGATGCTTCCCTGAGGGACTCCAGCGTCAATTGGCTGAGGAGAACTTATAAAAGCACCTTCTTTAATAATAAACTTTCGACCGACTAAGTAGCTTTCTAACAGCTTGTGTGTGTTTACTGGTAAATTTAGCTTCAATTTATGTAATAAGCCTTCATGCCAGACTTTATCAAAAGCTTGAGAAACATCGATGAAGAGGGCGGAACAATATTTTTTTTCTTCAAAGGTTTTTCTTATGACGTTTACTATACGATGGGTTTGTTCAATTGTGCTATGTTCTCTTCTAAAGCCGAATTGATGGTTTGGAATACATCTATTTACATTTAAAGTTGGGGTTAATTTTGACACTAACAGCTTCTCAAACAGCTTTGATATATTAGACAATAAGCTTATAGGTCTATATAACTCAACTTTTGTAGGATCCTTTCCTGATTTAGGTATCATGGTAACTAATGATACTTTCCATTCCTGAGGGTAGTATTCAAGGCGTAAAATAGCATTAAAAATAAAGAGAATAATTTTCTTTGCTATGCTGGGTAGCTCCAAAAACATTTTGTTACTGATCTTATCAAAACCAGGGGCTTTCTTCGGGTTTAAATCATGAATAGCCTTTTCGATTTCTCTTATCTCAAATCTTAATGGAACAGCTGCTCTAACAGCAACAGGTGGTAACTCGACCGCCATATCGAGAGATGTGTGAGCGGTAAATACGGTTTTCAAATGATTAACAAAAAGATTTCCTTTTTCTATATCATTTCTTGCCCAACTTCCGTTTAAGTTTCTTAATGGTGGTTTAGTGATAACTGGTCTTTTAAGATTTCTAGCTGCACGCCATAATGAGTAGTCTGATTGTGGAGTTGCATCAAGTTCCTTAAGATAATTTTCCAGGGAAGCCGTTTTCTGAGACTTCAGTAACTTTCTTAGCCTTTTTGTGCACTCTTTTAATAAATTCTTAAGTTGAGGGGATCTATGCAATTGCCATTCTCTTCGAGCTCTCCTTTTTTCAGTCAAGAGACGCTCAACATCTGCAGAATATATTTTACTATTTTTGGTTTTTTTGAGGGTTATACTAGAATGTTGAACAGCTAGTTTCAGATAACTGTCAAAATTTACAATAGAAATATCCACATTCTCCGGTGTACTAAGCGAAATATTTTCAGTGCAGTGGGTACTGAGATATTTTTTTTATTTTAACCAATTTATTTGAGTGGCTGACGTCACTAAGTTATCAGACGGAGATATAATTCTATTAGGATTTGTTATAGTAAGAATTGTAGGTGTGTGATCAGAAGATAATTCTAAGGAAGCTTCAACAGAAATCGTTTCTGCGGGGATGTTTTTAACCACTCCAAAATCGATGACATCTGGAACTTTTTGCTGATCAGTAGGCCAATATGTTGGTTGACCGCTCGCGACCACATTTAGATCCATTTTACGAATTGTGTTAAACAAAACACGGCCCTTAGGCGTAATAAGTCGTGACCCCCAGAAAGTATGTTTAGCGTTATAATCGCCAGCAGCCAGGAAGCAGGGTCCTAATGATTTGAAATATTTATTATATTGGCTTTCTGATATTGAAAATCTAGGTATTGAATATATTGATGAAATAACTAGGTTTCGATTTAATTCCTCAACGCAAATGCTCGTTGCTTGGAGATAATCTTCACGATGATCGCACATTAAGTAGTGCTTTACTCGGTTTTTTATCAAAATGGCAGAACCTCCACAAGCTCTACCTCGAGGGTCCTTGGTATCATATAATATATAACCATTGATTTTAAACGTATTTCTCGAGGTCAGATGAGTTTCAGAACCCTCATAACATCGATTTGTTTATTTTTAAGGAAATATTCTAGTTCATTTTTATGTTGGCGGATGCCATTTGCGTTCCAAAAGCAAATTTTTAGACAGTTCATGGCTTATTTAGTACAGCTTGCAATAACATCGATTGCATTCTTAACATTTCTTGCATCATGTTACCCATTGTGTTGGTAAAATTGTTAACGGTTTGCACTAATGTTTCCATGGTTTTTTCTAGCCGAGTTAAATTAGAAATGGGAATTTCGTCATTATTTAGTAAATCACCTTGCAATGGCATATGATTAGATTTTAAGACATTAGCGTACGAGGTTCTGTTATTATTTGGCTGCGGTATTTGAACGCCGTTAGTGTTTTCTTGATAAGTTGCCTGCGTTTGAGGGGGATTAAGTTTCTGTCCAACAGAACGCTTGACAATCGAATATACCGGACATCCTCTATAGTTGGCAGTGTGATTACCACCACAGTTGCTACATTTTTTTACATTAGGGTAATTTTTGACTTATCACACTGGACGGTACCATGTAGTTCTCCGCATACGACACAAACAGGGGGTAAATAGCCCTAGTATGACCAAATTCTTGGCAGTTTAAACACTGAACGGGCCCATTTCTTTTGTGCGGCTCTTCTATCGTTATTTTCCTGTACAGGATGTATTTTAAACTGTAAATGGGATGCGTTTCATTTTTTTTAGCTTAACGTCGCCGGGCTCTAACTCCACTCGAAATAGTGGTTGGGGATTTTTTTCCCTATTTTTAATATTTGTAACATTTTTAATTTTGAAACCCTTTTCTTCTAAAAATGTTTTTATTTCGTCTGGGTCCACGCATGAGTCAATGCCCTTTATGACAACCTGAAGACCTTTGCTGCTTTTCAGCTGGTAAGTATAGAAGCTTTTTTTAAGTGCTTCAAACTTATTAGTTAATTTACGAAAATCATTCTCATTATTAATCTGTATTTTTGTTTCGTTAATATTACCACGCTTGATTGCAGCTACGTAAAACGAATTTTCACCTATCACCGATATTAAACTTTTTGTTAGCTCACTTGAGTTTTGCTCTCTAAGATATATCGGGGGTGGCTTCGACGATTTTATGACGTTGGGTGTTTCAGAAGATTCATCCTCCAGAATTGCAAAACGATTTTGCGAGCTTATTCTCTCAAAAGATGGAACTTTCGAGGCAGAGGCAACAGCTGAAGAGGCAGGGCTGCGACCACGTTTAAGCACTGTTATATACCTATCTATGCCAACTTGCACTTGTGGTTTTTGACAACTTTTTTCTTGTTTGTTTACCATTGCGTCTATGTTTGGGATTATGGTATCAGTGGTAACGCTTGTATTGTTTTCTGTTGTTGTGTTTATTTCCACATTGCTTTCACTAGCATGAATATCATTTATTTTTGTTGTTGTTTCATTGTTATTACTCATATAGAGTTGTTTTTGTTTTTTTCACCGTTTTTTTATTTTTTTTTTTTATTTTTTGTTGACTGTGCTCTTTTTATTATGTATAATGTTGTTACACCGAGATAATAAAAGAAAAAAGAATAAATATTTTTTTGCACAGATTATTTGCAAGTATGTATGTGCGTACATACATACATATGTAGGTATATTTTTTTTACTTGTATTATTTTTTTTTTTTTTTCTTTATTTTTTTTATAGTTATTTTATTGTTCACTTTTATATTGAGCGTCCAAATTCGCTTGTTAAACTGATATTATTAACTAATTTATGTTAAAAAAAAGAACCGTATGCGGAGTTAAAAGAAACACGTCTTTTCTTATCGAGCACGACCGACTGAGACCCCTATACTTCAAATTAATTTTTAAATTATTATTTGATGTACCTTGACCAAACTAATGATGCAGAAGTCCTTCTTTTTGGGTCTACTTTCATAAACAATTATCAGAATTGAGTCCCGAAATCATGTATTGTATTGTGTAGAGAAGAGATCTGGAAAAAAATTTCGAGAAACTAAAGGCAAAAAAGGAAAAGCATTTACATCACCACAATAAACACAGACAGGAAATGAATATAATAACAATTTTTATTTTCTTATAAAAATTTATAAAATTGCTAAAATAAAATAAACATTTTTAACATTAAAACGCCTTTAATTTAAATCACAACTTTTAAAAATCGGTATAAGCATCTATAAACATCTGTAAGCATCAAAAAATTCAGCAGTGTATTGTGGCAACAATAAATTTTTAGAAATAGAAAATGCTGAAGTATAGGGTATTTAGACAAGTAAAAGAGTAATTTGAGAAATAGGTTACATTTAGCAACAGTTAATTCGATTTGATCAATTAGGTAAATATTTTTACCTTAAAAATAAAATATTTTTTATTGGTTTTTTTTTTTTTTTTTTTTTTTTTTTTTTTTTTTTTTTTTTTTTGGATTTTTGGACTCGGAAGGTTGGGTAAATGTTGTCATGATTATGATTTACCTTCAAATTGTTTTAGGTACAACTGATTCCTATTAGATGAACAATAACGCGATCGAATTTATCGACGTTTTACTGTCAGGCCCACAATGTCAAGAACATTTCTTTCGCATATTTATATTGAAAACAATAATAAAATACTGAAATTTGTTTTTGTTTTCAATATTAATATTCGAAAGAAATGTTCTTGTCGACATTGTGGGCCAGGCAGTTAATTTCTTTAATTCCAAAAAAATATTTAATTTTAATTTTTCCTTTAATTTACAAATTGATCTTAATTTACAATTTGATTGTAAATAACTTTTAATTAATTATTTTTTCTTTTGTTTTTGAATTTAAATGTGTTTTTATTTTAAAAAAAATGTTAGCCATTTTTTAGCAATTGTTTTCCGTAAATTTAGCCATTCTTGGTCACTTAGTTTTGGCAACACTGCCGGCGATTCACTGTCCTATTTAGTCGTACGATTTGTCAAAAATACAGTGTGTGCTCATAAAGCATTGATTACTACACAGATATGTCACGAGACGGAAGATTTTGCGTTTTTTTTTGTGTCTCTGTTTTAGAAAGCTGCCCTTTTTTCTTTGCACCATCTTTTATGCCGCAATACAATGAACACAAATTTATTTAATTGAGATTTATTTGCAAAACTGTTGTGAAAATTATCTTTTAAAAAATATTGAAATATAATATTACAAAACAAAACAATATTACTAAATATTTTTTTTTTTTACAAGACAAAACGTTTGTTGAATTCATGGACCAATCATTAGGGTATGCAAAACGCCTTCTTATTTTTTGCAGAGATGTTTTTTTCGGAAAATTGTTTTTATATAAATTGTTTTAACATCTTTATCATTTTTTACAAAAACAATTGCAGTTAATTTTGACATCTTCATCATGTTTTACGCCCAATTGCGGATAATAAATATCATACAATCATCCTATTTTCTATGATATTTATTATCAGCATTTGGGAAGCATAGCTGAATGCTAACGGACCCGCCGCAGATTGCGGATAGCGATAGATACACGCGAACAATCGGTGATAACAGAGGGCAGAGTCTCGGACGGTCTTTCGAGTTACCAACAAATACCGAGTGCCAACGATCCCTGTTACGACGTGGCGAGTCAATCCCTATATAAAGAAAATTTAACGCACACCTGCATACTTTTTTTGGCATATACATACGAAATTAAAAAACAACTTTTGATAATTTGGAATAAATGTGCCTTGTTGTTAACCATATTTGTATTAAGTAATCATTCATACCTGGTATCCACAAGTGCATGGGAAAAAGTTAAGATCGTCTACTTCTAAAGGTTCCATGCACAACGGGCATTCCACGACTTCCTCAACACTATTGTTTAAATTACTCATATTTATATAGTAAACTTGTAGCGGAACAGTAGAAATATAATATTTTTCTGAAAAAATAAATAAATGATTTTTTTTATTATATATTATCGGTATTCAGATTCCGGTATAAATGTATTATCTTGATTAATTATATTTGTTAAAAAAAAAAACCAAGGCGAATTCACTACGGCTGACAGGGAAAAGCCTGATGTCTTCGATAGTTCGAATCAGTTTGTTAAGCAATGTTTTGTTTAAAAATGGTTGACATTTCGAGCCATAAACACTAACAATGCAATGCAAAAATCTGTTGTGGACTTTTTTTGCATACCTACATATACATATTGTTACGAAAGTAACTTTAGTTAAGAATTAGTTTAATTTATTAGTTATTTTGTATCTGTTAATAATTTTATTAATAATTTTATTTTATTGTATTAGTTTTGCATATTTCTAATGTAAAAATAACTGTACAGAATTTTCTAGTACAAATGTAATGTTAAAATTGTTATACATAATTGTATAACAATAATGTTAAAATTATTGTAATCCATAAAGTATGCTTTAGTTTACTGATGTATAATAGCTCAATTTAAATTCAGCCATAGTGTTAATGCATAATGATACTAGCTGAGTAAGTTTAGATATTTAGACGCAAGAGATCATTCCGGAAGCAATTCGAATAATCTAGAGCCATCTAGATGTTTTCTGTTAGAGTATAGAGTGTAGATCGCAATTATAAGTTGTATAAGTGACTAAGTTCTAAATAAAAATGTGTGAATAGATTATAGTACCAGCTATAAGTAAAGTGTTTAAAGTGTTTTATTGATTTTATTAAAGTTGCAATAAAAGAACTCAAAAGGTTTATTATAAAGGAAATAAACCAAAAACGTAATTTAAAATATATACATACATCCATACATACATACATACATACATGCATATATACATACATACATACATAGATACATAGACACATGCATACATGCATACATACATACATATATACATACATACATACAAACATACGTACATACATACATACATACGTACATACATACATACATACATACATACATAGATACATAGATGCATACATACATACATACATACATACATACATACATACATGCGTACATGCATACATACATACATACGTACATACATACATGCATACATACATACATACATAGATACATAGATGCATACATACATACATACATACATACATACATACGTACATGCATACATACATACATACATACATACGTCCATACATACATGTCTACATACATACTTTCATGCTTACATACTTTCATACATACATACATACATGCTGCATACATACATACATACATAGATACATACATGCATACATACATACATACATAGATACATACATACATACATCCATACATACAAACATACATGCATACATACATACATACATACATGCATACATACATACATACATACATACATACATACATCCATACATACATCATAGGGCCAAGCTCAGGCTACTATGGGGGTCAGCGGGTGGCGGATAGCTGAACGACCTACAGATATGTAGGCCAGCTGCGATAGATAAGCAGTCCCCGACCAAGAGCGGCAGGGCCAAAGGGCGTACTACAAAAAGGTACAAGTGCCTGACGACGGAACTGTGCCATGGCGAATAGATCCCGCCATCTAAATAAGGATCTTCCCATAAGGGATGCCCTCAAGAGAGGAGCAATTAGGATCAGAAATCCAGGAGCGTCTGACCCATAATGGGCGGCTCCCTGGTCTGCGTCTGATTCCAGGAGGGGCGGCAGTACATACGATGATACGTCTTTAAGGCATTAAGACCGAGACCAGTAAGATCTTAATTAAGGTATTTCTGGAAACATGGACATGAATTGACAGAACCCCGGGCTGACGATTGTGGTATTCTGGAACCCTAGTATGCAGAAGTGAAATTCTATAGAAAAGGCTACAATTGCCTCCGTCCCGTTAAAACCTGGCAAATCTTAAAGTGCGCTCAAAGTTCGTCACCATTTAGTTGGCGGTGCAGGATCGGATGGTAAATTCCCGACTTACACGGATCTGGCTCTGGCGGCTGGTCCCATAAGGACCTTTCGCCAACCCTCGCATGGACCTCACTGCTTGCAAAGGGACCCATGGGATCATAGACGTGACTGTACAACGAGCGGAGATAGCGGCTTTAAGTTGGGACCACGAAGACAAAATGAATGAAAATGAACCAGTGAGAGAAGAAACATTGAGAACGGTGATTAGAGTGGAGGAGACACCTTCTGGTGCAAAATCTCCATTTCGTAGGAGTTCGGTGATAATGAGGTCACCGCCTCTGAATGCAACAGGCATGGTAATGTCAACTGGCGGAAATGCAAAAGTTGAGAATGTGACTAAACTGGGGAGAAAAATCTCACAGTTGGTAGATTTTCTGGGAACTCGTACGAACATCCATAAGGATATTCATTCGATGACGCGGGAAATACATGCGTTGTATTTAATGGTATCCGATGATATCAGGTGTATATCTGGCAAAAGTTTGGAAAAAATAGCCGTTAACAGCGAAACCCAGACCGAAGCATGGCCAAAGATCCAAGGAACTGAACTGGCTAGTAAAAGAGGTTCTCTAACTCAAAGTCCCAAGGGAAACAGAACAAAGAAGAAGAAAGAAAGCAACCTGCACAAGGCTGCGGAAAATAAGAATGTGTAACGCAGAAGCTGCTAGTGAACCATCCAAAATCCCAAATACGGAAGACTTACAATCCGAATGGAGGAAAGTGCGCCCAAGGGCCAAGAAAAGAAATAAACCAATAAGGCCAATACGACCAGATGCACTTATCATCAAAGCGTGTGGATAGACCAGCAACGCAGATATCCTCAAGCAAGTGAAACAAGATCCAAAACTGAACGTCCTGGGTGAGAATGTTAGAAACATCAGGAAAACAGAGAAAGGTGAGTTACTCTTAGAACTAACAAGGCCTGCGCACGAGAATACGGTCGAATTTAGGACTGCGGTTAAAGATGTCCTTGACTCAGAGGCTGAAGTTCGTTCATTAACCCAAGAAGTTATTTTGGAAATAAAGGACATTGATGAGGTAACAACAAGCGATGAGGTATATGAGGCTATTTGCAGGTTATCAGACGACTTCAGGGTATTACAAACGTCTGCAATTAAATCCATGAGGAGAGCTTATGGATCAACCCAAATAGCAACCGTTGCTCTAAGTTCGGTATTGGCCAGTAAACTAATGGAGACAACAAAAATACGTATAGGATGGGTGATATGTCGTATACGAGAAAAAATATCCCCAAGAAGATGTTAGCGATGCCTAAATTTTGGTCACCCAGCTACTAGATGCAAAAGCCCGAATGATTATTCAAACTGCTGTATACGCTGCGGCGAAGGTGGCCATAAGATCAAAAGCTGCACCAAAAAAGCAATGTGCTTACTTTGTAGGGACACTGAATCTGATACCAACCACGTTACAGGATCAGCTGGCTGTCCGCAATATAGGAAGGCGTGCCAAAAATTTAAATCCCTATGAGACTGCTGCAACTTAACTTAAATCACTGTGAAGCTGCTCAAGATCTGTTAAATCAGAGTGTTCGTAACTTGGACGTGGATATATGTATTCTTAGTGAACAATATAGGAACGTTGGCTTGCCATGCTGGATCAGTGACGCCACTGGTTCTTCTGCAGTATGGGCCGTAAACAGAAAAAGTTTGTGATCACAGCGCTATAATTATGGACATACACGAACGTTCACTTGCACCTACAATAGGCAATGGTGGAAACCTGACTGGATGGAAAGCCAACACGTTTGACCGACAGTTATTTTCCATGTTTATGGAGGATTTGGAACTAAACGGTACACCTGAAAATATGGCGGGGCAGTTTATAATGAATTTAACACGAGCGTGCAACATTTCTATGAGGAAAAGAAATCGCGGGATAAACAAGACCCCTGTGTATTGGTGGAATCAAGAAATATCCGAGCTCCGAAAAGACTGTATTCGCGCAAGAAGACTGTACATAAGAACTCTTGGTAGAGTAGAAAACTAACTACATCGCCAGACTCTGAATGCAAAGAGAAAGTCACTAAAGTCGGCAATACGACGAAGTAAAAGATTATGTTTCTTGGAGATCTGTGACGATATTGACAGGAACCCATTTGGCTTAGCGTATAAGCTTGTGCGAAAAAAACTTAAGTGTTGAAGTACCCCCTCGCCTATGGCGTCTATGGCTCTAAGTAAGATAGTCACTCACCTTTTTCTAGAACAGCTAGCTCCAACGTGGAGCAACCAAAATCCTGAGGAGCCTTTTAACTTTCCAGAGGTTACACTACCGGAAATCCGAGAGGCGGTCTCCAAATTTGAAGACAAGAAAGCTCCTGGACCTGATGGCATCCCCAATATCGTTCTAAAAGAGGCTGTTAAGTGCAATCCGTATCAAATACTGCAGTTGGTAAACTCCTGCTTGAAATATGGATCATTCCCATCAATATGGAAGAGGCAAAAACTTGTGCTCCTACCCAAAGATAAGAAGCCTTTAGAGGATCCGTCATCGTACAGACCATTGTGCATGATAGATACGAGCGGAAAACTACTGGAAAGGATTATTTGTAATAGGCTAGGGGAGTTCATCGAAGCTGCAGATGGCCTCTCCAGAAC
>OX031007.1:97190082-97207582 GCA_943735925.1 Pollenia amentaria
AAAATGCATTCAATTCGGCAAGATGGGACCGAATAATGGCCAAGTTGGAGGACCTAGGAGTTCCCTTCTACCTGTTGAATATTATCTCAAGCTACTTCTCGAACCGAAAGTTGCTATATAATACTGAAGAGGGCCAGAAAACATATAATGTTACAGCGGGGGTTCCACAAGGATCGGTACTGGGCCCATTGTTATGGAATATAATGTATAACGATGTTTTAACATTGGAGTTTTCCCCGGAGAGCAGGATAGTTGGGTTCGCTGACGACATCGCTGTTGTAGTAATGGCGCGCCATATCAATGAAGTGGAGTTGTATGCTAATGAGACAGTAGCCAAAATAAGGGGTTGGCTGGACGCAGCGGGACTCCAACTGGCGGAGCACAAAACGGAGGCAGTATTAATAAGCAACCGAAGGAGACCCGAAACCGTGGTCATTCGAGTAGGCCAACATGAAATTACCTCAAAGAGGCAAATTAAGTACCTAGGAGTAATGGTTGATGACAGGATAAATTTCGGAGCACACATAAAATATATAGCGGACAAAGCATCAAACGTCACCGCAGCTCTTTCCCGCATGATGCCAAATGTCGGAGGCCCCAAGCAGAGCAGACGGCAGGTTATCGCTAGGGTGTTAAGCTCCACCATGCTGTATGCAGCACCAGTATGGTCACAGAGCTTGGACGTACAAAGGATAAGAAAAAAGCTGGCATCGGTATATAGACTAGCGGCTATGAGAGTCTGTAGCGCCTACCGAACTATATCAGAGGACGCAGCGAACGTTATAGCTGGCATGGTACCGATAGACATACTCGCTGACGAAGCCCGACGGAGGTATTCAAGAGCAAGAAGCGACAACTCAGAAGGAGAAACGCGAATCGATGAAAAGGAGATAAGCATGCGAAGATGGCAAGCTCGCTGGGACGCCAGTCAAAATGGAAGATGGACATACAAGCTCATTCCAAATATAGGCAGCTGGATTGGTAGAAGGCACGGAGAAGTCAACTACTACCTTACACAGTTCCTGTCAGGCCACGGAGGATATAGGAGCTACTTATTTAAATATGGGCATGACGACTCTCCAATATGCCCAAGATGCCCAAACGTAATAGAGGATGTGGAGCACGCTCTGTTTCATTGCCCTAGGTTTGCATACGACAAGGCTCTACTGGAGCGAGAGGTTGGTCGGGATATACACCCGCATAATATAATCCCCACAATGACAGAAAGCCATGATAACTGGAAGAGTATATGTAGCTATGTCAAAATAATTCTACTCAAGCTACGAGAAGAGGAGCAAGAAAGAAAGAACTCTAGAAACACGGATGAAATGACCAACTGAGTCTTTCCCCACCCTGCGACGTAATACCTGGAATGGCAGTCCCGTAGGGAGTGGCGGCGAAGAAGGGGGGTGGTTTTAGTCGGTAAGAATCCGACATATCCCAGGACAACGGGAATCTATGTAAGATTTCCACCTCCTTCCGCAAAAAAAAAAAAAAAAAAAAAAAAAAAAAAAAAAAAAAAATTCATACATACATACATACAAACATACATACAAACATACATACATACATACATACACCCTCCAAGCAATTGGTAGAGTGTTTTTCGATTATCTACGAATTTTAACTACATCGTCACATTTGGTAGTTAAACAGTAGATTTTTCGGAATTTAGCAACAACAAAATACGTTAGAATCAAATTATGAGTTCTTAAATTATACTTTTTCGTCACTTTAATGAGTTGTTCAGATAAATTTAACAGTTATACAACTGCAACAATGGCACAATTGAACATTTCACATATTATATAGACTTCTTCGCAACGATTTGCTGTTTAATAGTGAATATTACAAAAGCAAAATGCGTAAAAGAGCACAGTTTGTATATAAGTTGCCATGTGATCAGGCTACGTGCGTGTAAAATAATATAAATTTATAAAATTATGTAAAATAAAGTGAAATTTTTAATATTGGAAAAATGAAATAGTTATAGTATTGTACTTACAATTAGGACTCCGCGGAATCAAAATATTACCGAATTGTGTTCTTGTTTACGAAAGTTGTATAAATGAGTGCATAAAACAGCCCAAACTTAATCTTCGGTTAGATTGGTTAAATGTTTAATAATTTCTCATGCATAATTTTTTAGAGCAAATGAAAATGAAATTAAAAATAATAATTTAATAATAATATTTTTTAAAGGATATTAGTGATTTGTTTAAACTGTTTGTTTATTTAATGACTTTAAAAATTTTTGTGTTAAAATTTGTGTGTTTGCTAAAATTTTTTAGTGAAGATCAACGTTAATAGTGAAGAAAATTTGTTAAATAAGTTTTGTAAAGCAATAAAAAGAAATGCTAGTTATAATATGATGAAAGTTTACAAAGTTTGTGTTTCAACAAATTTGTGATTTTGTGTAATTTCCTTTAACAAAATTTGTCCACATTAGGTTTTTAACTTTAAAACATTAAGAGCTATTTTGATTAAATGTACTGTAGATTTTTTAATATTTGTTTACTTAGATTTCCCTTGCAAAATCAAACAACGATAAACAGTAAAATGACCCATTTTTTATTATAAAAAACAATAAGAAAAAATTTAACTTCAAAAGAGTGCTTTTTGGAGCCAAAAGCGATACTACTAAATTTAATTGATATTAAACTTCCAAAGCACTCTAATTCGTCATAAAATATAGTCACTAAGTGGATTCTTAAAGTAAATATTACCATAGTGGGACACTTCTTCCCGAACGATGTAACTACATCAATAAGAATTGAATAGCAAAAGCGATAGATTTTTGCTAAATGGGGAAACTATTTAGATTATTTTTCGATCGAAATTGTTTGCAGGGCATACTTACATACATACATACATACATACATACATACATACATACATACATACATACATACATACATACTTACATACACACATACATACATACATACATACATACATACATACATACATACATACATACATACATACATACATACATACATACATACATACATACATACATACTTACATACATACATACATACATACATACATACATACATACATACATACATACATACATACATACATACTTACATACACACATACATACATACATACATACATACATACATGTATACATACATACATTCATACATACATACATACATACATACATACATACAAACATACACACAAACATACATACATACATACATACATACTTACATACATACATACATACATACATACATACATACATACATACATACATACATACATACATACATACATACATACATACATACATACATACATACATACATACATACATACATACATACATACATACATACATACATACATACATACATACATACATACATACATACATACATACATACATACATACATACATACATACATACATACATACATACATACATACATACATACATACATACATACATACATACATACATACATACATACATACATACATACATACATACATACATACATACATACATACATACATACATACATACATACAGACATACATACATACATACATACATACATACATACATACATACATACATACATACATACATACATACATACATACATACATACATACATACATACATACATACATACATACATACATACATACATACATACATACATACATACATACATACATACATACATACATACATACATACATACATACATACATACATACATACATACATACATACATACATACATACATACATACATACATACATACATACATACATACATACATACATACATACATACATACATACATACATACATACATACATACATACATACATACATACATACATACATACATACATACATACATACATACATACATACATACATACATACATACATACATACATACATACATACATACATACATACATACATACATACATACATACATACATACATACATACATACATACATACATACATACATACATACATACATACATACATACATACATACATACATACATACATACATACATACATACATACATACAAACATACATACATATATACATACATACATACATACATACATACAGACATACATACATACATACATACATACATACATACATACATACATAAATACATACATACATACATACATACATACATACATACATACATACATACATACATACATACATACATACATACATACATACATACTAAAGACCTGCACGAGTGCACCATAAAGTATTGTCAAAACAGATACACCAGATATGTACCCTTTACTATGGATATAAATGAGAGAATGAGTGTAACTGATATTGTATGGTTTTGCTTTTGTCCACTCACCATATCCTAAAAACCCAAACCAGTTGATTATGGTATTGAATTGAGTATATCATAACCTTTTTTTTTTGCTCACAAATATCTATTGTCACCATGGTATTTTAACAATACTTATAGTTATCTGTTGTATTTTCAAATATTGTTGGAGAGTTGATGCAAATAACAGAGCTTATAAAAATTTATATACGATCTCAACCAGGGGTGCCAGATGGTTTTGGTAAGAAATCTGCATATCATCAAAAATAAATCGGCAATTTAATTTAAAAAAATATTGTGTTTAAAAATACCTTTTTTAAACACAATGAAACATATTTTAATGACAAAAAATAACATAGCAACAATTTACCATTACCTAATGCTTTTAACATAAAAATCAATACAAATAAACGTTTTATAAATAAATATTAGTTAATTAAAAATTTATATGAATTTTCCATATTAGAGCCAACGGAGACATACTGTCATATAACAATAGATTCGTATTAAAGTTCTCTTTCAGAATCGATGGTGATCTAGAAAAAACGATCTCAACTCCACAGTTAAGACAAATTTTTCAACGAATATATAAAAGTTCGGATTAAACAATAAAAGTAGAGTTTTCTCTCTAAAAAAACTCACTTGGCTGTCAACAAATAAAACTCTTTTAAGGATTTAAATTTTTACGTCTTTAATAATTAGTGATGCCATTAGGATACGAAAGATACATTTTTCGTATCTTTTGATGACTTCAGGTACCATGTATAATCCTGATATTTTTCGTATCTTTTGAATCTGTGCGCAAAATGTACAGAAATCTAATTTTAAACTTTCCTACTCTAACAAAGTTTATAAAAGTTATCATTTTGTTATGAATACTAAAAAAAAACAATGACAACTAAATACGAAAATAAAATGTATTTTGTTGTTAGGTTTTCTAAGTTCTTCTGTCGCTTGCTTATTCTTGTGTATGTCTGTTAAGATGAAATTTTAGAAGAAAAATTTATATTAACTTTTTGATATAATCGCCTTAGTATAAACGCCTTAACTCGTATATTAATTTTTACAAACAATTTGTTTTGATAACATTAAAATGGATTTTCAAATGTTTTCCAAAATGTCTCATTTTGGAAAAAAGCGTATCTCTTTGGAAACTAAAATGTATCCTTCTCGAAATTTCACTGGCAACACTGATAATAACACTCATTTTGTTTTTCTTCTTTTTTTAATGACAATTTAATTGCAGCACAAGCTGATTAGATAATACTGCTATACAAATTGTAAAGATCTGACCAGCTGCAAGCTTTGAGTGTCGATCTTTTATTCCTCAACTGAGTTTTAATTTATGACGGCTAAATCGAACTCCCTTTTTAGGAGTTTAATTTGACCTTTTATATTTACGTTAAATAGGTAACTGTTTAAAAAGGACTTTTTTGTTTTTAATTCACAAAATAACTCCGGGACTGAAAATAATAATAACAATTATTTTGTCGCTACATATGTTTTATTTGAGTAATCGTAGCCAATTAAAGTAACAATTTTTTTTTGTTATTGATAACCATTATTTCAACCACAAAAATTTTCGGTTAAAAATATGTGTTGTAAAAAAGCATTTATTTTTCCATTATAAACAAATAATTTATTTTTTTGGTTGCAATTATCCATTACAAACAAATAAGAAAGTAGTCTGCATGCCCGACCCTACGATGCTCCACACCACAATATTTAGAGATTACTTTTCAAGAGTGTAGCTTAGGGACCCTTGGGCAATCATGGACCACGCCATTATTTTATGAAGTTAAGATTCATGTCAAAGTTCTCACCATTGACAATATGCTTGTTCCTTAGGACAATTAGAAACTTTGTATCAAATTTCAGCAATTTATCTTCAAAACTGCGACCTGAACTTTACGTACAATTTTTACATAGACAGACATTTTTTCTATGATTTTTTTTGTCGCTTATTTTATAACTGTTACGATCCTTGAAATAACTGTTTTTAAAGAACTTTTTTGATACCAGTTATAACTGCCACCGTTCCTGGTTAATTGTTTTTATGGATATAAAAAGTTTGTGTTTAAATTTTTTTATTATTATACATTAGACCTGGCGCAGCTAATATGGAGTTTTTTATTTTTTGGTAGTTTTTCAAAATTTTGACCTTTGACCTCATTGTTGCACGGGTTGGCACCATCCGATCAGCCTGAATATTTGCTATATTAATTTTGGCATCAAATCGCATATTTTCATCGCTACCCACATTCAAGTTTAAAAAAAAAGTTTTTAACGCCAGGTCTATTATACATATATGAGTTTGACACTTTTATTAAATAACTTTAAATATAACCATAAAAATCGAATTATTAAATTTGAAATAATCTTTAAAAATAATAATTCCTTGCAAAGATTAATTTTTCAGCAGATATCGAAATTTAATTTTAAGGTGGAAGAATTCTCGCATTTTAAATCTGATTTTCTTTTTGCAAAAAAAAACTTGAATATTTACTTTACTTTCTTAAATTAAATTTTCTACCGGAGGTATAAGCCTTATCCTCAATTGCATATAATCATATAAAATTAAATATTTACATTGACAGTGAATATAAATTAAGCTTAACTTTACTCTTTTGTAAGTAATAATCCCTTTTTCCTTTAGAAAAATAAATTATCTCTTCTTTTAGCTTTGGTCAAAAAATCGTTAAGTTTTTTTCTTTCATTTGGAGTTAATGATTTTATTCTTTATACCTAGTTGAATATTTTTCATAATGTGTGTGTGTGATGGGTTAGACAAACACTACATACATATGTACATATATGGAATAAATCTAACCCATTTTCCTTAAGTATAAGCGCTGAATTAATAACAGTTGTCTCTTTGTAACGTTAAAAGTTACACAAAATTAAAAATGTATATAACACAAACCAAAAGCTACCGTGTTTTAAGTTTTTATCAAAAAATCGGTAAATAGGCACTTTGATAATTTAGAGAAAAAAATCGACAAAATACCGATAAATCGGTAAATATGGCAGGCCTGATCGCAACGCTTCTCGCTAGTTTTGTTGTTGTTGCTCAGCAATTTTCAATACCACAGCACGAAAAAGACCCTTCCTTTTAAGGGCATCAATGAATTTGTTACAAAAACAAAATATATGTGTTGTTTTTTTGGTAATTTTTTTTTATTATATTTTTCAATAATTTTTGTCTACATGTCTCTTGAACGACGAGACCCCATCCTTTTAAGGGCATCACAAAATTTGTTACAAAAACAAAATGCATGTGGTTTTTTTTTTGCTAATGTTTTTTCAATAATTTTTGTCTACATGTCTCTTGAACGAAAAGACCGCATCCTTTTAAGGGCATCAAAGAATTTGTTACAAGAACAAATACATACCGCTACCAAAAATTTCAAAAATGTTTGCCTTTCAAAATAAAAAAATAAAAATTTACAAGAACAAATCATGTACACAGTAGACGCAAAGTCTAATCGTGCTGCCCATCGGGGAAAATTGCAAGCGCTTCCACTTTTTAGGCCTTTAAGAATGTTAACAATTCGCCATATGACTTCCTTAGTTGCATTTAACAAATTTTACAGGAGAAGCAAAAAAAAATTTTTTTATTGAAAAAATCAGCCTAGCAAATTTTTGTTGCTGCAATTTTTTCTTAATAAACGTTAACTCTTCTTTAAAGTTAGAAAGCGGTTGCGAGGCTGAATGTCTGCAAAAAGGCCTTTTGTAAGACCTCTATACTACCTAATTATCCCACTGGAAGTAGTCATGCAAATCGCGTTTTTCCTTTATGAAGAATTTTAATAGCGCTATTCAGTGTTTGGTGCGCTTCAGGTTGCAACAGTTTGTTAGTATCGGTTCTCTTGTAAATTTAATACCTTGTGCTAAAATTTGTGCTTTAAAATGAACAGTGAAATAAAAAAAAAAATTTTATCTAATGTATACAAAATTATTGAAAAGAGAGGACGAAGCAAAATATGGGAGTGCTTTGGATATATTAAAGATGAAAATGATGTGGAACTAGATAATTTTGTTGCATGCAAATTCTGTAAAAATGTGTACGCATACAATAAAAATGGTTCATCAAATTTAAATAAACACAAGTGCTATGAATTATTAAAAAATGAAAAAACCAATAATTTAATTGAACCAACACAAGACGCTAAAAAAGCATGCACCGATGTTATGACCGAATGGGTTCTTGGAGACATTCGCCCACACTCTATAGCAAAAGATAATGGGCTACAAGCTTATTCGAAGTTAATGCTATCCCTGGGTAATAAATTTGGACCTAGTCTAAACATAAAAACTCTAATGCCACATCCAACCACAATACAAAGAAACGTTGAGAATAGTTATTCCATTCACTTTGAGAAACTTAAATCAGAGATCTCATCTATACGAAAAATTGGTTATGCCCAGACATGCGATTTATGGACAGAAAATTTTTCTAAAATATCGTACCTTGCCCTAACGGCTCATTTTGTTATGGATGGAGAGTGTAAAAGCAAGCTGCTAGGAGTAAAATCCATGAAAGGATCGAATACAAGTAAGTGTTTTTTATAAACTGATATGTTTACCTTAAAAGACTGTGACTTTTGTTGCACATTTATTTTTTATGAATTTTTAAAGAACAAAAAAAATTTTTTTTTTCTTAAATTTTTATTTGTTTTTTAAAAACTTCAACGATATCTCTGAAATTACTGGCCAAATTTAAAACAATGTTAGTACGTCTTAAAGATAATGTTGTTAGCGAATTTCGGTTTTTTTTTCTTAAGGGAATATGATGCACCATTTTCATGTTATTAGATTTGGAATCAGCGACCTCAAATTAGTAAAAAATTAAACAAAGTTCCAGGCCGCAAAATGGCTGTTCCGCAGTGTTATTGCTTATTAAACCTAAGCTAGCTAATGCATATACCTTACGGTGCAAAAAAATCATTTTTAAGTGCTATCAACTCAAAAGTTTTTTACATGTATAAAAAAGCTCTCCCTCAAGATCAGCTCCATATTTTGATTCTACGGGTCGCTCAACGACTTTCAGCTTTAACATATAAATAAAACATGTAACATTTTTTTTTTGAATTTTGAAGGTAACTATTATATATGTATATATATATATTACAGCTTTAATGGGCATATTCTTGTAGGAAATAAAATTTTCCAAATAAAACCTCGGTTATCATTTTTTTTTGGAAACTTAACGGATAAAAAGTTATCAGACTTTGAATACTAGCTAAAATGAAGAACAAAAGCAATATATGTTACAACTAGTTTCCGATTACAAAAAATACCTTTTATTCAAAGTCTGATAATTTTTTACCCGTTAACTTTACGAAAAAAAATTAAAACAGAGTTGTTATGTGAAAAAATTCATTTCCTACAAGAATCAAAATTTTAGAAGATTTTTTTAGCAGTTTTATTTGCAAATACGAAAAAATGTTGTACATGTAATTTATATGAAAAAAAAAAAAAAACTGAAAGTCGTTGAACGACGCGTATAATCAAAATATGGGGCTGATGTTGAGGGAGAGCGTTTTTTGCCTAGTAGCAATTTCAAAAATAATACAAAAACAATTTTTTTACATATTTATTTATTTTAATTCATTTATTTTTATTTTGTTTGTCCTTCAAGGAATAATTTTTTTTTATATAATACCTAGTATCTATACTTAAGTTTAAATGACTGAATTATTTTTGTTACCTGAAAAATCTTAAAGTTTAACTGAATTAATAAAACGATAGTTATAAAATCATTGTTTATATTTAGCCAACTTACAAAGTGCTTTAAAGTACTTATTTTGTCTAAATAGCACTGTTGAGCAGCCTGCTGCATTATAATATGATAAATTATTGACAAACGTAAAAAAAAACAATAAATATAAAAACATATTTTTTTATAGGTATTTCGTGAACAAATAAATAATTAAAGAAAACTAATGATTTAAAATTGTTATGAAACCCATTTAATATTTCAATATGAAAAATAAGAAAACAGTTTTATGAGAACCATAAAATTTTAGAAAATACAACAAATATGACAAAATAAAAGACTTTGTGAATGGCCTTATTGTCTTTATTTTTTTAAATAGGTATGTACTACTGTTTATTTGCTTGTATAATTTTTATAAATCATACATACTAATTTTTATTTGCGCCTTACAATAAGTAACTTCTATTGTTGTTGTTGCTCGGCAATTTGTACGATCATGGCGCGAACAGCCTGTGCGTTTTGTGTACCAGTTTTGTTCTTGTAAATTTTTTTTTGTTTGGCGCTCGAAACACTTTCACGCAAAAGTTATTGAAAAAAATAACTGAACAAATGTATTTTGTTTTTGTAAAGAATTATTGTTTTACCAGCCAAAAGGGTCGGCTCTTCTCGTTGAAAGACAATTGAAAATAACGGCATCGTACAATAAGTAACTCATTGTATTCGATCAGTATCAACTAGTATCTGCTTTTGTAAAACAGATATAAACAGATATGTTACTCTCATTCTCTTTTTATCCACTCATATCCACTATGTTACGAAAAATATCCATATCAACTTATATCAGAAACACTAGACCACTCATCCACACACACTCACTTTAGTAAACACACAGAAACTTGTACAAACAGATATATCCGTGCACGTCTTTAATACATACATACATACATACATACATACATACATACATACATACATACATACATACATACATACATACATACATACATACATACATACATACATACATACATACATACATACATACATACATACATACATACATACATACATACATACATACATACATACATACATACATACATACAAACATACATACATATATACATACATACATACATACATACATACAGACATACATACATACATACATACATACATACATACATACATACATACATACATAAATACATACATACATACATACATACATACATACATACATACATACATACATACATACATACATACATACATACATACATACATACATACATACATACATACATACATACAAACATACATACATACATACATACACCCTCCAAGCAATTGGTAGAGTGTTTTTCGATTATCTACGAATTTTAACTACATCGTCACATTTGGTAGTTAAACAGTAGATTTTTCGGAATTTAGCAACAACAAAATACGTTAGAATCAAATTATGAGTTCTTAAATTATACTTTTTCGTCACTTTAATGAGTTGTTCAGATAAATTTAACAGTTATACAACTGCAACAATGGCACAATTGAACATTTCACATATTATATAGACTTCTTCGCAACGATTTGCTGTTTAATAGTGAATATTACAAAAGCAAAATGCGTAAAAGAGCACAGTTTGTATATAAGTTGCCATGTGATCAGGCTACGTGCGTGTAAAATAATATAAATTTATAAAATTATGTAAAATAAAGTGAAATTTTTAATATTGGAAAAATGAAATAGTTATAGTATTGTACTTACAATTAGGACTCCGCGGAATCAAAATATTACCGAATTGTGTTCTTGTTTACGAAAGTTGTATAAATGAGTGCATAAAACAGCCCAAACTTAATCTTCGGTTAGATTGGTTAAATGTTTAATAATTTCTCATGCATAATTTTTTAGAGCAAATGAAAATGAAATTAAAAATAATAATTTAATAATAATATTTTTTAAAGGATATTAGTGATTTGTTTAAACTGTTTGTTTATTTAATGACTTTAAAAATTTTTGTGTTAAAATTTGTGTGTTTGCTAAAATTTTTTAGTGAAGATCAACGTTAATAGTGAAGAAAATTTGTTAAATAAGTTTTGTAAAGCAATAAAAAGAAATGCTAGTTATAATATGATGAAAGTTTACAAAGTTTGTGTTTCAACAAATTTGTGATTTTGTGTAATTTCCTTTAACAAAATTTGTCCACATTAGGTTTTTAACTTTAAAACATTAAGAGCTATTTTGATTAAATGTACTGTAGATTTTTTAATATTTGTTTACTTAGATTTCCCTTGCAAAATCAAACAACGATAAACAGTAAAATGACCCATTTTTTATTATAAAAAACAATAAGAAAAAATTTAACTTCAAAAGAGTGCTTTTTGGAGCCAAAAGCGATACTACTAAATTTAATTGATATTAAACTTCCAAAGCACTCTAATTCGTCATAAAATATAGTCACTAAGTGGATTCTTAAAGTAAATATTACCATAGTGGGACACTTCTTCCCGAACGATGTAACTACATCAATAAGAATTGAATAGCAAAAGCGATAGATTTTTGCTAAATGGGGAAACTATTTAGATTATTTTTCGATCGAAATTGTTTGCAGGGCATACTTACATACATACATACATACATACATACATACATACATACATACATACATACATACATACATACATACATACATACATACATACATACATACATACATACATACATACATACATACATACATACATACATACATACATACATACATACATACATACATACAGACATACATACATACATACATACATACATACAATGTGTGGGTTGCGGACAGCGTGAATAAATGCGCGATATGGGCATGTGGAGACAGAGCTATCGAAGGAGTACAAACCATCATAGAGGCAGGCTTTGTGAGAGCTAAAATCGGAGGGATTTACATTTACAGCTGCTACGCCCCTCCCAATGATACGATACATGACTATAAGAGTATGTTAAGCCGACTAGCGAGAGACGCGGATCACCATAGCCCCAAGGTGATTGCAGGAGACTTTAACGCCTGGGCGGTTGAATGGGGAAGTAGAGCGACGAACGAAAGGGGGCGAATTCTAATGGAATCCTTGTCGGGCAATGACGTAGTATTGGCGAACAATGGTGGGGTAAACACGTTTAGAGCAAGGGGAAGGGGATCAATAGTAGACCTCACGTTTTTAAGCAGTTCACTCATGCGGAACCTGAATTGGCGCGTTAGTGAACAATACACCCACAGCGACCACCAGTCGATAATTTTTAGCATTAACGACGGGAGAAGAAAATCGCCGGGGAGTAACGATGCCAAAGCTATTGGATGGGCAACAGGAAAATTGGATAAGGAAGCCTTTTTGGAAACCTTTCTGGACCAAGAAGTTGCGGGAGAAACTGTTAGGCAGAAGGTGCAGACGATCACCTCATCCTTGACCAGAGCATGCGACGCCTCTATGCCTAGGCGCAGAATGCAGAATTCTAGACCACCAAATTACTGGTGGAATGAGGAGATTGGAAGACTCCGGAGCGCATGTCTTAAAGCGAGAAGACTAAGCCAACGTGGCAGGCTTCAACCGGACTTTGAGAATAGGCAAATAGAGTACCGGAAGGCTCGGAAAGCACTTCAACTTGCTATAAACAGGAGCAAACGAGCTTGCTTCAGAAAGATATGCAATGAGGCGGACGACAATCCATGGGGGACTGCATATAGAGTCGTGATGGCTCGGCTAAAGGGCACGAGGGCTCCCGAACTTTCCTGTCCACTGCTGCTCCGGCAAATTGTCACAACACTGTTTCCGCAGCACCTGCAACACAGTGGCCCAACATTTCGGGAGCGTCGATCGGACAACATTATAAGGGTTTCAGCAGAGGAGATTATTGAAATCGCCAAGAGCGTAGGAGATAGCAAAGCCCCCGGACCGGACCTTATACCAAACCAGGCGCTGAAACTGGCGATACTCAATGCGACGGATAAATTTGCGGAAATTTTCAACCAGTGTCTTGAAGAGGGTATATTTCCGGATCCCTGGAAGACACAAAGGCTAGTACTGCTCCCTAAGCCCAATAAACGCTTGGGAGATCCATCATCATATAGGCCCATTTGCCTACTGGATACAACGGGGAAAATACTGGAGAGGATCATATACAACAGATTGCTTCAAGCAGTAGAGGAGCGTCAGGGGTTATCGGATAGGCAGTTTGGCTTCCGTAAGGCAAGGTCCACAGTTGATGCAATTAGGCTAGTGACAACACTAGTAAGAGAGGCAGTAAAAGGTAAAGGCGCGGAAAGGAAGTATTGCGCACTAGTCACCCTGGATGTAAAAAATGCATTCAATTCGGCAAGATGGGACCGAATAATGGCCAAGTTGGAGGACCTAGGAGTTCCCTTCTACCTGTTGAATATTATCTCAAGCTACTTCTCGAACCGAAAGTTGCTATATAATACTGAAGAGGGCCAGAAAACATATAATGTTACAGCGGGGGTTCCACAAGGATCGGTACTGGGCCCATTGTTATGGAATATAATGTATAACGATGTTTTAACATTGGAGTTTTCCCCGGAGAGCAGGATAGTTGGGTTCGCTGACGACATCGCTGTTGTAGTAATGGCGCGCCATATCAATGAAGTGGAGTTGTATGCTAATGAGACAGTAGCCAAAATAAGGGGTTGGCTGGACGCAGCGGGACTCCAACTGGCGGAGCACAAAACGGAGGCAGTATTAATAAGCAACCGAAGGAGACCCGAAACCGTGGTCATTCGAGTAGGCCAACATGAAATTACCTCAAAGAGGCAAATTAAGTACCTAGGAGTAATGGTTGATGACAGGATAAATTTCGGAGCACACATAAAATATATAGCGGACAAAGCATCAAACGTCACCGCAGCTCTTTCCCGCATGATGCCAAATGTCGGAGGCCCCAAGCAGAGCAGACGGCAGGTTATCGCTAGGGTGTTAAGCTCCACCATGCTGTATGCAGCACCAGTATGGTCACAGAGCTTGGACGTACAAAGGATAAGAAAAAAGCTGGCATCGGTATATAGACTAGCGGCTATGAGAGTCTGTAGCGCCTACCGAACTATATCAGAGGACGCAGCGAACGTTATAGCTGGCATGGTACCGATAGACATACTCGCTGACGAAGCCCGACGGAGGTATTCAAGAGCAAGAAGCGACAACTCAGAAGGAGAAACGCGAATCGATGAAAAGGAGATAAGCATGCGAAGATGGCAAGCTCGCTGGGACGCCAGTCAAAATGGAAGATGGACATACAAGCTCATTCCAAATATAGGCAGCTGGATTGGTAGAAGGCACGGAGAAGTCAACTACTACCTTACACAGTTCCTGTCAGGCCACGGAGGATATAGGAGCTACTTATTTAAATATGGGCATGACGACTCTCCAATATGCCCAAGATGCCCAAACGTAATAGAGGATGTGGAGCACGCTCTGTTTCATTGCCCTAGGTTTGCATACGACAAGGCTCTACTGGAGCGAGAGGTTGGTCGGGATATACACCCGCATAATATAATCCCCACAATGACAGAAAGCCATGATAACTGGAAGAGTATATGTAGCTATGTCAAAATAATTCTACTCAAGCTACGAGAAGAGGAGCAAGAAAGAAAGAACTCTAGAAACACGGATGAAATGACCAACTGAGTCTTTCCCCACCCTGCGACGTAATACCTGGAATGGCAGTCCCGTAGGGAGTGGCGGCGAAGAAGGGGGGTGGTTTTAGTCGGTAAGAATCCGACATATCCCAGGACAACGGGAATCTATGTAAGATTTCCACCTCCTTCCGCAAAAAAAAAAAAAAAAAAAAAAAAAAAAAAAAAAAAAAATTCATACATACATACATACAAACATACATACAAACATACATACATACATACATACACCCTCCAAGCAATTGGTAGAGTGTTTTTCGATTATCTACGAATTTTAACTACATCGTCACATTTGGTAGTTAAACAGTAGATTTTTCGGAATTTAGCAACAACAAAATACGTTAGAATCAAATTATGAGTTCTTAAATTATACTTTTTCGTCACTTTAATGAGTTGTTCAGATAAATTTAACAGTTATACAACTGCAACAATGGCACAATTGAACATTTCACATATTATATAGACTTCTTCGCAACGATTTGCTGTTTAATAGTGAATATTACAAAAGCAAAATGCGTAAAAGAGCACAGTTTGTATATAAGTTGCCATGTGATCAGGCTACGTGCGTGTAAAATAATATAAATTTATAAAATTATGTAAAATAAAGTGAAATTTTTAATATTGGAAAAATGAAATAGTTATAGTATTGTACTTACAATTAGGACTCCGCGGAATCAAAATATTACCGAATTGTGTTCTTGTTTACGAAAGTTGTATAAATGAGTGCATAAAACAGCCCAAACTTAATCTTCGGTTAGATTGGTTAAATGTTTAATAATTTCTCATGCATAATTTTTTAGAGCAAATGAAAATGAAATTAAAAATAATAATTTAATAATAATATTTTTTAAAGGATATTAGTGATTTGTTTAAACTGTTTGTTTATTTAATGACTTTAAAAATTTTTGTGTTAAAATTTGTGTGTTTGCTAAAATTTTTTAGTGAAGATCAACGTTAATAGTGAAGAAAATTTGTTAAATAAGTTTTGTAAAGCAATAAAAAGAAATGCTAGTTATAATATGATGAAAGTTTACAAAGTTTGTGTTTCAACAAATTTGTGATTTTGTGTAATTTCCTTTAACAAAATTTGTCCACATTAGGTTTTTAACTTTAAAACATTAAGAGCTATTTTGATTAAATGTACTGTAGATTTTTTAATATTTGTTTACTTAGATTTCCCTTGCAAAATCAAACAACGATAAACAGTAAAATGACCCATTTTTTATTATAAAAAACAATAAGAAAAAATTTAACTTCAAAAGAGTGCTTTTTGGAGCCAAAAGCGATACTACTAAATTTAATTGATATTAAACTTCCAAAGCACTCTAATTCGTCATAAAATATAGTCACTAAGTGGATTCTTAAAGTAAATATTACCATAGTGGGACACTTCTTCCCGAACGATGTAACTACATCAATAAGAATTGAATAGCAAAAGCGATAGATTTTTGCTAAATGGGGAAACTATTTAGATTATTTTTCGATCGAAATTGTTTGCAGGGCATACTTACATACATACATACATACATACATACATACATACATACATACATACATACATACATACATACATACATACATACTTACATACACACATACATACATACATACATACATACATACATACATACATACATACATACATACATACATACATACATACATACATACATACATACATACATACATACTTACATACATACATACATACATACATACATACATACATACATACA
>OX031007.1:97210082-97212582 GCA_943735925.1 Pollenia amentaria
TGGTTTCCCAAATCAGAAATCCAGGAGCGTCTGACCCATATTGGGCGGCTCCCTGGTCTGCGTCTGATCCCAGGAGGGGCGGCAGTACATACGATGTTACGTCTTTAAGGCATTAAGATCGAGAACAGTAAGATCTTAATTAAGGTATTTCTGGAAACATGGATAGGAATTGACAGAACCCCGGGCTGACGATTGTGGTATTCTAGAACCTTAGTATGCAGAAGTGAAATTCTACAGAAATGGCTTCTGGGCTAATGCTACAATTGCCTCCGTCCCGTTAAAACCTGGCAAATCTTAAAGTGCGCTCAAAGTTCGTCACCATTTAGTTGGCGGTGCAGGATCGGATGGTAAATTCCCGACTTACAGGGATCTGGCTCTGGCGGCTGGTCCCATAAGGACCTTTCGCCAACCCTCGCATGGACCTCACTGCTTGCAAAGGGACCCATGGGATCATAGACGTGACTGTACAATGAGCGGAGATAGCGGCTTGAAGTTGGGACCACGAAGACAAAATGAATGAAAATGAACCAGTGAGAGAAGAAACATTGAGAACGGTGATTAGAGTGGAGGACACCTTCTGGTGCAAAATCTCCATTTCGTAGGAGTTCGGTGATAATGAGGTCACCGCCTCTGAATGCAACAGGCCTCTAATGTCAACTGGCGGAAATGCAAAAGTTGAGAATGTGACTAAACTGGGAAGAAAAATCTCACAGTTGGTAGATTTTCTGGGAACTCGTACGAACATCCATAAGGATATTCATTCGATGACGCGGGAAATACATGCGTTGTATTTAATGGTATCCGATGATATCAGGTGTATATCTGGCAAAAGTTTGGAAAAAATAGCCGTTAACAGCGAAACCCAGACCGGAGCATGGCCAAAGATCCAAGGAACGGAACTGGCTAGTAAAAGAGTTTCTCTAACTCAAAGTCCGAAGGGAAACAGAACAAAGAAGAAGAAAGAAAGCAACCTGCACAAGGCTGCGGAAAATAAGAATGTGGCTAATGCAGAAGCTGCTAGTGAACCATCCAAAATCCCAAATACGGAAGACTCACAATCCGAATGGAGGAAAGTGCGCCCAAAGGCCAAGAAAAGAAATAAACCAATAAGGCCAATACGACCAGATGCACTTATCATCAAAGCGTGTGGAGAGACCAGCTACGCAGATATCTTCAAGCAAGTGAAACAAGATCCAAAACTGAACGTCCTGAGTGAGAATGTTAGAAACATCAGGAAAACAGAGAAAGGTGAGTTACTCTTAGAGCTAACAAGGCCTGCGCACGAGAATACGGTCGAATTTAGGACTGCGGTTAAAGATGTCCTTGGCTCAGAGGCTGAAGTTCGTTCATTAACCCAAGAAGTTCTTTTGGAAATAAAGGACATTGATGAGGTAACAACAAGCGATGAGGTATATGAGTCTATTTGCAGGTTATCAGACGACTTCAGGGTATTACAAACGTCTGCAATTAAATCCATGAGGAGAGCTTATGGATCAACCCAAATAGCAACCGTTGCTCTAAGTTCGGTATTGGCCAGTAAACTAATGGAGACAACAAAAATACGTATAGGATGGGTGATATGTCGTATACGAGAAAAAATATCCCCAAGATGTTACCGATGCCTAAATTTCGGTCACCCAGCTACTAGATGCAAAAGCCCGAATGATTATTCAAACTGCTGTATACGCTGCGGCGAAGGTGGCCATAAGATCAAAAGCTGCACCAAAAAAGCAATGTGCTTACTTTGTAGGGACACTGGATCTGATACCAACCACGTTACAGGATCAGCTGGCTGTCCGCAATATAGGAAGGCGTGCCAAAAATTTAAATCCCTATGAGACTGCTGCAACTTAACTTAAATCACTGTGAAGCTGCTCAAGATCTGTTAAATCAGAGTGTTCGTAACTTGGACGTGGATATATGTATTATTAGTGAACAATATAGGAACGTTGGCTTGCCATGCTGGATCAGTGACGCCACTGGTTCTTCTGCAATATGGGCCGTAAACAGAAAAAGTTTGGAACACATCAACAATACGGAATGTGGCTTTGTACGTGCTACTGTCTCTGGAGTATGCATATATAGTTGCTACATTCCTCCAAGATATGACATTGAAGATTATAAGAGGATCATATATGCCTTAACGAGCGATGCGATCGGGAGAACTTCAATATTGATTGCAGGAGATTTCAACGCGTGGGCTACGCAATGGGGCTGTCCGCGGACTAATGAAAGAGGTAAGATTTTGCTGGAATCATTCGCTCAGCTAGATGTGGTACTGATGAATGATGGAAATGAACAGACGTATAGAAGGAATGGAGGGGGATCAATAATAGATATTGCATTTGCTAGTACCAATATCCGAAATCGTATTAATTGGGGTATTAGCGACTTATATACTCACAGTGATCACAGCGCTATAATTATGGACATACACGAACGTTCACTTGCACCTACAATAGGCAATGGTGGAAATCTGACTGGATGGAAAGCCAACACG
>OX031007.1:97220082-97222582 GCA_943735925.1 Pollenia amentaria
TGCGGCGAAGGTGGCCATAAGATCAAAAGCTGCACCAAAAAAGCAATGTGCTTACTTTGTAGGGACACTGGATCTGATACCAACCACGTTACAGGATCAGCTGGCTGTCCGCAATATAGGAAGGCGTGCCAAAAATTTAAATCCCTATGAGACTGCTGCAACTTAACTTAAATCACTGTGAAGCTGCTCAAGATCTGTTAAATCAGAGTGTTCGTAACTTGGACGTGGATATATGTATTATTAGTGAACAATATAGGAACGTTGGCTTGCCATGCTGGATCAGTGACGCCACTGGTTCTTCTGCAATATGGGCCGTAAACAGAAAAAGTTTGGAACACATCAACAATACGGAATGTGGCTTTGTACGTGCTACTGTCTCTGGAGTATGCATATATAGTTGCTACATTCCTCCAAGATATGACATTGAAGATTATAAGAGGATCATATATGCCTTAACGAGCGATGCGATCGGGAGAACTTCAATATTGATTGCAGGAGATTTCAACGCGTGGGCTACGCAATGGGGCTGTCCGCGGACTAATGAAAGAGGTAAGATTTTGCTGGAATCATTCGCTCAGCTAGATGTGGTACTGATGAATGATGGAAATGAACAGACGTATAGAAGGAATGGAGGGGGATCAATAATAGATATTGCATTTGCTAGTACCAATATCCGAAATCGTATTAATTGGGGTATTAGCGACTTATATACTCACAGTGATCACAGCGCTATAATTATGGACATACACGAACGTTCACTTGCACCTACAATAGGCAATGGTGGAAATCTGACTGGATGGAAAGCCAACACGTTTGACCGACAGTTATTTTCCATGTTTATGGAGGATTTGGAACTAAACGGTACACCTGAAAATATGGCGGGGCAGTTTATAATGAATTTAACACGAGCGTGCAACATTTCTATGAGGAAAAGAAATCGCGGGATAAACAAGACCCCTGTGTATTGGTGGAATCAAGAAATATCCGAGCTCCGAAAAGACTGTATTCGCGCAAGAAGACTGTACATAAGAACTCTTGGTAGAGTAGAAAACTAACTACATCGCCAGACTCTGAATGCAAAGAGAAAGTCACTAAAGTCGGCAATACGACGAAGTAAAAGATTATGTTTCTTGGAGATCTGTGACGATATTGACAGGAACCCATTTGGCTTAGCGTATAAGCTTGTGAGAAAAAAACTTAAGTGTTGAAGTACCCCCTCGCCTATGGCGTCTATGGCTCTAAGTAAGATAGTCACTCACCTTTTTCCAGAACAGCTAGCTCCAACGTAGAGCAACCAAAATCCTGAGGAGCCTTTTAACTTTCCAGAGGTTACACTACCGGAAATCCGAGAGGCGGTCTCCAAATTTGAAGACAAGAAAGCTCCTGGACCTGATGGCATCCCCAATATCGTTCTAAAAGAGGCTGTTAAGTGCAATCCGTATCAAATACTGCAGTTGGTAAACTCCTGCTTGAAATATGGATCATTCCCATCAATATGGAAGAGGCAAAAACTTGTGCTCCTACCCAAAGATAAGAAGCCTTTAGAGGATCCGTCATCGTACAGACCATTGTGCATGATAGATACGAGCGGAAAACTACTGGAAAGGATTATTTGTAATAGGCTAGGGGAGTTCATCGAAGCTGCAGATGGCCTCTCCAGAACGCAATACGGGTTTAGGAAACAAATGTCAACAATCGATGCAATTAAAATGGTTCTGAGCATTGCAAAGGAGGCAATTGAGGGTAGTAGTTGGAGACAGGGTTGCAAGGAATACTGCGTACTTCTTACTCTAGATGTAAAAAATGCATTTAATACGGCCAACTGGGTGAACATTGTAAATGCATTAGAACGTCTGAATACTCCTGCATATCTAGTGGCAATTGTAAAGGACTATTTCCGAAAGAGAGTGCTCTTATACCAAACCGAAGAGGGGATGAAATACTACAAAGTAAAGCCTATAGTACACGGCATGTAAAAAGACACATGCGCATGTGGTTCTGACGTAATTTTGACGTCAATGCAAAGCCACAATAAACATTGCGTGTTGTGTGATGACGTCAAAATTACGTCAGAACCACATGCGCATGTGTCTTTTTACATGCCGTGTACTATAGGCTTAACAGGTGGAGTACCACAAGGATCAGTGTTAGGACCTTTGTTATGGAATTTAATGTACGATGGTGTACTAAGAGTAAATCTTCCGAAAAGAGCAAAAATAATCGGCTTTGCAGATGATATAGCCCTGGCGATGGTGGCTAAGACGTTAGACGAGGCTAAGACAATTTCTGAAAGTGGTATCCAGATGGTTAGAGCATGGCTCAATGGGTTCAATGGGTTTAGCACTGGCCGACCATAAGACGGAGGCTGTACTAATATCTACCCGTAAAAAAGTAGAATATATAACCATCAATATTGGAGGCTGTAATATAAAGTCTAGAGATTGTCTTAAGTACTTGGGGGTCATGATAGACAACCGTTTATCGTTCAGACACCATTTTA